>QMFG01000828.1:0-16522 GCA_003314545.1 Ramaria sp. MG151 | reverse complement strand
AACTTCATTTCGAAGTAAGTCCTATAAAACCTATTACTTTGGATTTGATTACACTTCGAAAGAATGTAATCATACTGGGTGTGATTGGCGTGGACCATACGGTTCATCCGATCCACGAGGTAGAATCCTTTCGGAATATCTATCTCTTTGGAACCATGCACTTCTTCGCACATGTTCCGAAAGCCCTTTGCTTTTTCTGTAGGACTATCTTTCATTTTCGAACACTATTTTCCTCATATGGAAACCTTTTTGAATGTTATTGCTAACAATACATTGGTTCATAACATTTGACCTTGATAATTGGATTCTGACAAAATCCTACAGTAAAAGCGAGTGGCTTTCGGAATGTCTGCGAGTGAAGTGCATAGTTCCGAAGAGACAGAGGTTCCGAAAGGATTCTATCTCCTAGATCGAATAAACTTGGCAGTCCATGTCGATCACAGCCAATGATCTTACATTCCTTGAAGTGGATTTAACTAATAAAAGTGGAATTGGAGTGCTTACTCAAAAAATATAAAGTTGTTGTTGAAGGTGAGTTGAGGATGAGTTGACAAGTGTGATTAGAAGAATCAAGTTGACATACGATAATTGAACTAGGGAACATACATGCGAATGTGTTTAGTTATATACCGAAGGGTTCAGAAGAGAGAGCGAATGGGAATGAGTCCGTGAGGATCGGAGAGTAACCAAGGTACATGTATACTAATTAAAGGCCATAGAAAACAAAGAACAGTGATGGAAGGAAAATTGTGAATGAAGAAAAAGGATAATAGACCATCACCAACTCCTGAAACATGTTTCTGAATCACATGGCTCTTCAGGTAGGGATAGCCATGCCTAAATCTTTCGGAGAGTAATTATGAGAGTCTAGAACGTTCATATCATTAAGCCTGATGATATGGCAAGTCATCACAAGCTTTGAGTGAATATGAATAACTCAATCCATAATTTCATGGTGAAAGATGGGGATAGTGATGGGGATAGTCAGTGTGGTTCTTTTCTAAAAAAAGAATATGATTGGACCTGACCACTGATTATTTCACAAGAATTGTTTCAATAGATGGCATATTTGAGTCGAAGTGATAGACAAAAGAGTTGTGGGATGAAAGTGATAGGAGTGTGGGAATGTTGCTTCGGACTTCGGATGAAATGCTTCGGAAGGATTGCTTCAGAACAAATATAATGTGAATTGAATGTCCAGACTTTGATCATGACACAGGTGCATTGACCAAAACTGTATTGTCCCCTGACATCAGCCCCCTCCAAGAGTGCTGCATCCTCAAAGCACAAGCTATGATAGTGTCAAAGGCAGTTGAACGAACCCTCTGAGCTGCCCCAGAGTGTTTTTGTTAGAACTCTCAAATTTTGTCCAGGGCCAAGACATCTGCTTCTGAGGCCCAAGTGTTCTCTTTGTAGCCATACCCATTCCATTTGATTAGAAATTGTAGTTGGCTTTGGTAGAACCAACTGTCAAGGATCTGTTCTACTACATAGTACTCAGCTCCATCCACAATCTCAGGTGGGGGTGGTGGCTGGGACTTCTGACTGGGAATAGGGTGTTAAGGTGCTGGGAGGAGCTTGACCACATTGGATACTGGATGTAGTCAAGCCATTGATCTTGGCAGTTGAAGACGATATGCATTGCATCCAATTCTCCATTGAATAATGTATGGCCCAAGGTATTGGTGTGTGAGCTTTGGAGATGGTTGGGTTGTCCGAATGTCCAAAGCATCCAAAAATACTCAGTCACCTACCTTGTACTTAGGGGCTAGGGTTCTGCATCAGTCATAATACTGAGTCATGTCATCCTTTGCCTTGGCCAATGCTGATTTAGCATCCTCCAATGATATCTCCATCCGGTCTTTGAACTTGTTCACTGTCTCCATGTGGGATTCAGGCTGTCTTGGTTTGAACCCCATCCAAGGATGTCAGCCTGTGTCTAGCATGAATGGTGTCTCTTGGGTCGCAGAGTGTATGTGATTGTTATATTGAAACTCTGCAAGAGGGAGGAGATCATCCCAGTCATCTTGGCATTTGTCTACAAAGATCCAGAGCTACTGCTCAAGTTCTTGGTTAACTCATTTGGTCTGTCCATTGGCTTGTGGGTGGTAGGCCATAGTGGCCGCAAGCTTGATTCTGAGCAGTCAGTAAAGTTCTTGTGTAAACTCAGAGACAAATTGAGGACCTCAGTCAGAGACAATCTGTTTCAGCAGTCCATGCAGCTTCCAGACATGCATGAGGTAGAGTTGAGCAGCCCCTAATGCTGTGACCATGGTGTTGGTGGGAAGGAAGTGGGCTCGCTTGCTCACTGAATCTACTACATTCATGACCACATCAAACCCTTGGGCCTCTGGCAGTTCCACAATGAAATCAACACTAATCATATCCCATTGGTGCTCGGGGGTTGGTAGTGGCTGGAGCTCTCCCATCAGTGCCCTTCTTTGTGCCTTGGTGTGAAGGCATAAGTCACAAGTTTTCACATACTGTCCAATGTGCCTGGACATTTGTGGCCACCAGTAGTTTCGAGACACAAGTTCTAGTGTCTTCCACCTTCCTGCATATCCAGCCACTCAGGTGTCATGGTGCTAGAATACTATGTGTCACCAAAGTTCAGAGTCATTCAGTATGTAGACCTTCCCTTGAAACAGTAGTAGGCCATCTCATTCAGACCACTCTGAGGCTCAGACTGTGCACAAGTGTTCCTTCCAAAGTTCCAAGATGGCCTTGGTCACTGACTCTTCTTTCTCCCCATCTTGAGTCATCCTTCAGATGTCTCGGAGTATATCTTGCTCTTCACCAACAGCAGTGACTCCTTCAAGGGCCTGAATGGTGAATAGTTTGGGTTGGAAAGGTTCAGTCCTCATTGTCACTCACTCTGGACCCATGGTCAGGCCTTTGGGACAGGGTGTCAGTCCTTCCCATAGTTCAGCTGGGCTGGTGGTGGAGCGTGAAGTCAAACTGGGACAGATATAGCAACCATCGAGCTTGTCTCCAGTTGAGCTTCTTTGAGGTCCGGAAGTACTCTAAATTCTTATGATCTGTCCAGATCTTGAATTTGAGTTGTGCTCCCTTCAAAGATGTTGCCACTCCTCTAATAAGAAAATAGAATGGAATATTTGTTGTAATTATTTTGTATTTTGTTTTGATTTTATTTTATTTTTGTTCAAGTTGCGCAAAGTGAGCTTTAGGCGCTTGTTTGACAATCCAAGTGAAATTCTATTGTGATGCAGGGGATGCACTGATGTGGGAGCAAATTGTCAGCGCTAAAAGTTCGTGTACACTGACGCGAGATTTGTAGATAGAGATATAGTGCAAACTTAACAAAATTGGGATAACCGTTGAGTCAAATAGATCACTTGAATTGAAAGCAAATGGCCGGTGACGATTTGCTAGCAAAGAAGTGATTGCAGAGATATAGAGCGATAGATTCAGATAATGGGGGAATTGTGGACTTTTTACTGCCTTTTATTATACCAAGAACTACAAGTGTATTCAAGGGAAAAGATACCTAGTGATGGTCCTTTGTGATTCCAAGAAAAATAATAGGGTGGTGGAGCGGTTCTGGGGTTGCAATCTACATGAGGGATAAAATGCACAAATATGTAACTAAAACCTATCTAAAGCACTTGAAACCGATCTGTGTGCTATGAGAACTACAGATCATGCATGCAAAAATTTTATTAGATAGAAAGAACAAAGAAAAAGAGAAAGAAAACTTCTGAAACTTCATTTTGAAGCTCTGGGTGCTTGTTGAAATGAAATGGAAGCAATCAGCTTTGTTTGGGGATCGGTGACAATAGGGGTGGATCGAAATGGTAAATAGATTGTTGTATGTGCGTTTGGAAGTGTTTCAGATACATGTGGCCGCGGATCATAGGCTATTTGAGCCTGTTCATGCCAAACACATATATGTGTGTGTTCATGCTCGCGTGGACTCGGGGATCCTTCGCCGATTGATTCTAAAAATATAAACAGAGTGTATTTCAAAGCCTGAAGCTTTGAATCAAGGTTAGTAACATTTTTATATTGTTTTTCTGTTTTTATTCTAGACGGTGCCACTGATCCATCAGCAGATTATGTAATCTGTGATCGCATGGTAGAATAGATAATAATAACATCCTCTAGGGCTCAGATTATGGCTAACATCTCTTTGTCATGATTCTCATAATTCGCTCTACTGGGCTGAGGCTTTTGGATAGGAAGGCTATGGGATGCCATTTGTCATCCTCAGATTGTTGAGAGATGACTTCCCCCATTGCAAAGTCTGAAGAATCGGCCTCTACCCAGTACATCCAAGTGTCATCTGAGAAGGCCAGGATCGGGGCCAAGGTGATGAGCTCTTTGAGTTTGTGAAAGGCCAAATATTTGGGTTCCCCCCAGCTCTAAGTATCTCCATTTTTTGTCAGGTTAAAGAGAGCTTGGGAATGGTGTGAGAAATCCTTGATGAATCTGCAACAGAAATTTACAAACCTGAGGAAGGCTTGCACCTCTTTTTGGATCTTTGGAGTCGGCCAGTCTGTAACTCCTTTGACCTTGATCAGGTCTCTCTCGGCACACCCTTCAGAGATGATGAGTCTGAGGTACTCAATTGAGGTATGTTTGAACTCGCACTTCTCAGATCAGAGCCAGAGTCCGTGTTCTTGGAGCCTTTCCATCACTCTTCAGACCACCTTCCTGTGTTCAGAAATAGTCTTGGAGAAGATGAGAATGTCATCTAAATACACATAGACCACCCCTTCTATGATGAGATCTTGGAAAATGTCATTCATCATTGTCTAAAAGGTGGCTGGACTATTGGTCAGCCCAAAGAACATTACCAGAGGTTTGAACAGGCCTCGGTTGGTTCAGAAGGCAGCCTTCCACTCATCCCCTTCTCGGATCCAAATGTTATTGTACCCCCACCAAACATCAAGCTTGGTAAAGTACTTTGTGCCTCAAAGTTGGTTGATGAGCTTGGGAATAAGGGGAATAGGGTACTGATTTTTGATCATCATGGCATTCAGGGCTCAGTAGTCTTGTACAAGCCTGAGTGCTCTATCCTTCTTCTTCATTAAGAAAACTGGTGATCCCATTGGGGATTTGGACGGTTGGATCTTACCCAAATGGAGGTTCTTCTGGAGGAACTCATCTAACTGTGTCTGTTCATTTGGGGACAGGGGGTACACCTTACAGCTAGAAGGTTTTGCGCCCAGTTCTAGCTCAATGGCATGGTCCCAGAGCCTTTACTCTGGCAGAACATCAAAGGAGTCCTTGGAAAAGACATCTTCAAAGTCTCGGAGATATTCAGGGATTTTGGATGAGGCCTGATGATTCTTGTGGTGAGCCTTGACCAGTCTCTGAGACCTCGTTTGGGTAGCTCAGACCTCATGTACTGCCGGGTTGAGTGGGACACAGAGGAGTTGGTCTCCCAGTGAGAGTTGGTCGTTCAGTCCAAGCTTGGGTATGAGGTCCAAAGCTTCAGACTCACAACTGGAGATTTTGGACCAGTGACCCAAAGATTTGGACTTTGTTTGTGAAGCTAGGCATCAGTCCAGCTCAGCAAGCTCAGTCCTTCGGTCTGCTCTCCATGCTTCCTTTCACTCTTTGTTGGCTTCTGTCAGGGGACAACCTGCTTTTACCAAATTCTTCACCTCTAAGACCTTCACATGTTTGAGGCACAAGTCCAAAGTGTGAGAACCTCGGTCCAAAGTCTCAGGTCCTTGACCCAAAGCCTCTGATTACAAGTCCAAAGTCTCAGGCCTTTGGTCCAAAACCTTGGACCACCCAAGACCTTAGCCAACCTTGGGGTATGGCCCAAACATCTGACCCAAACACCTGGCCTGATATCTGGCCTTCATCAGGGACAAAGCACCTTATGGGGATAGAAGTCAGGCAGAGTTGACAGCGTGTAGGAGTGCCCCTGGTTGGGCATTAAGTAGTTGTATATAGTTTTTTCACTAGTAGTGGAGATCCCTAGACCTTTCTCTTTGGATTTCCCCTCTACTAGGTGAGAGTTCCCTTTTATTGTATTTCCATGCATATATATATCTTTGGATTTCCCCTCTACTAGACATTTGTGAGTGCTAGGAGGGTTGCCCTTACAGTAGAAAAGTCTCCAGAGAAGGACTGGTGGTCAGAGTGCATCTGCGAAAATAGGTAACTACAGAATTGAGGACAGTAACTCGAAGGATGCAACCTCTCCCATACACACTGCACCTGACTACCCCTCCTCTATTATCAGAACACCCAACTCTGAACGCCAAACGGACCCTCCTTCCCTACTTGAGATAGATACACCAGAAGATTGTCTCCAAGCTGTGGAAGAGGAGTTGTCAGCAAACTGGATGAAGACCAATGCCATTCAACTAGCATTAATATCTATCCTGGAAAAATTAGAAATTTACCCATGAGATGTAGCAACAAGTCCCAAACCAAACCCAAGGCCAAAAATGAACTTGTGGGATAGACCCGAAGAACTGAATGCCAGTACCATAGGGAGACAGCTGAGACCAGCCCTTCCTTCAGACTTCAATGGAGACTGAAACAATGGCCATGCATTCCTCAACTCTTGCAGACTTTACTTCCAGATCTGCAAGGGGGACTTTCCAAATGACCAAGTCCAAATCTACTGGGCCCTCTCCTTTTTCAAAACTGGCCGAGCAGCTCAATTTTCAAATGAAGTGATGTGAACTGAATGTAGGACTCAAAGGGCAAAGTACTCAGACTGGAAGGACTTTGAAGAAAACTTCGAAGAAAGCTTCTGCCCAAGGAATGAACAAGTCTTGGCACTTACGAAGCTAGAAGGCACTGGTTGGTACCAAGGGAAGGACTCAGTCAAAGACTACATAGACCGGTTCTCAGAATTGTTAGAGATGGCTGGATACTCTGATGACAAGATCATTGTGATCAAATTCTGCAAAGGCCTTGACCCCACAATTCAAAATCAGGTAGCAACCCTTGGAGATCACATGCCAGATATAGATGAGCCGGAGAAATAGTTCCAAGCTGCTCAGAGAGTGGCCTGGAATCAAGAGGCCAATGAAGCCTTTATGGAATCCAGTCGAAATGTATAAAAAGGCAACACCCGAGCCCTACCACCAAATTTACCTCGGCCTTCGGACACTCCTATACTACATCACCCAAAACCTTGGGTCTGCCTCGGAGCACTCCAAGGAACTTCCCTGAGATCCCGCAGGTTCCAACTCCAATGAAGAATGGCCTAACTGTTGTGGCGCTTGTAAATAGTTTAGGATATGTAAAAACTGAATAAACTATCAGTTTCACCTCAGTGTGAACAAGCACTGAGATATATAGCTACCTGAATAAACTATCAGTTTCTACAGGTTTTTGTCAACTAATTATAAAGAGAATAAGAAAGATCTTGGGACTCACCACCTCAGTGTGAACAAGCACTGAGGTGTTCGTCCTTGAGCCTCTAACTATATATGCGGCTGGTTAACTAGCCTCATGTCTTTGGCACGAGTTCCAGCCGCATGTTATCAATACTAATATTACTTATTCTATCTACCACAGCGTGGATTGACCACGCCGCTGTTGCAGCCTATAGGCACCCATGCAAGTTTGCTCCCACGGGTCTACTTGCACCAACACTCCCCCTCAATCCATGCATAGTCCTAGGAGATCACGCAGTGTTTCAAAGGGGTTTGCCAATAGAGCTTTCGTGAATATCTCAGCTACTATCTTGTGCGTTGGACAGTAACGGACCTCTATAGCTTCGTTCAGGATTGCCTCGCGAATAAAATGATAATGAATATCGATATGTTTCGTTCTTGCGTGATACCGGTCATTCTTGGCTACAGCGATGGCCGACTGGTTCTCACAGTATACCAGCGTTGGCAGTTGCAGGTGCATGAGTATTTCACCTAGGAACACCCGTATCCATAGGGCTTCTTTGGCTGCATGCATCATAGCCACTGTCAGGGGACAACCTGTCTCCACCAAATCCTCCACCTTCAAGGCCCTTACACACGCGAAGCACAAGTCCGAGGCACGGGAACCTCGGTCTGAAGCCTCAGGTCATTGACCCGAATCCCCTGATCACCAGTCCAAAGTCTCGGGCCTCTGGTCCGAAACCTTGGACCACCTCGGGTAGGGCCCGAGGCCTCAGCCTACCTCGGAGGTGACCCAAACCTTGGACCCAAACACCCGGCCCGACATCCGACATTCATCAGGGATAGATTACCTTATGGGGATAGAAGTTGGGCAGGGTTGACAGCGTGTAGGGATGCCCCTGGTTGGGCGTTAGGTAGTCGTATATAGTTGTATCACTGGTAGAGGGGACCCTTAGACTTTTCTCTTTGGATTCCCCCTCTACTAGATACCTACGGGCGCTAGGAGGGTTGCCCTTACAGCCACATACTCAGACTCTGTGGTCGACAATCTAAGATGATTTCTGAACACAGGAAGGTAGTCCGAAGAGTGATGGAGAGGCTCCAAGAGCATGGACTTGTCACAATGGTGTTTTATAACATCTCCCTGTTATCGCACCAAAGGATGGCTTTCCAATCATCTCCGAAGATCCCCTTTGGATTTTCGAACCACTCTCGCCTAATTCTTCACACACATTTGATCTGGTCACCCAATCCACTTCAGGGATCATTTCATTGAGTATTTAGTGAAACAATCAACAACCAGGTCCAATCATAATCTTCTCTGGAAAAGAAGCACCCTGACTATCCCCATTACTATCCCCATCTTTTCCAATGAACTCATTGAATGAAGTATCTCTATTCTGTTGAAGCTTGCAATGACATCCCATATCATTAGACATCATGGTATGAATGTTCTAGACCCTCAGGATCATCCTCCGAAGAACTTATACATGGCTATCCCTACCCAATGAGCCATGCAATTCGGAAACATGTTTCAAGAGCTATTGATTGTCCATTAATCTTTTCTACCATTCACAATTTTCCTACCTCCCTTGTTCATCTATTCCTATGGCCATTAATGGGTGTACATGTACCTTGGCTACCCCATGGACTCCTTCCCATTCACCCTCCCTTCCAAACTGTTTGGTATATAGGTAGAGCGTTTGCATGTATATTCCCTAGTTCAATTATTGTATGTCAACTTGATTATTCTATTCAAACTTGCCAACTTGTCGTAAAATCACCTTGAACAACAAATTCACATTTGAGTTAGCACTCCAATTCTACTTTTATTAATTGAGCCCACTTTAAAAAATGTGAGATCATTGGCTGTGATCGACATGGACTGTAAAGTTCATTCGATCTGCAAGATAGAATCCTTTCGGAACCTCTATCTCTTTGGAACCATGTATTTTATTCGCAAATGTTCCGAAAGCCATTGTCACGATCACAATTTGGGCATCGCATTCAGATCATCTTCGTTCCGAAGCAATCCTTCCGAAGCGTGTTGTCCGAAGTCCGAAACAACATTCTCACACTCCCATCACTTTCATCCCACAACTCTTTTGCCTATCACTTCAACTCAAATACGTCATCTATTGGAACAATCCTGGTGAAACAATCAGTGGTCAGGTCCCATCATATTCTTTTTTTAGAAAAGAACCATCCTGACTATCCCCATCACTATCCCCATCTTTCACCATGAAACTATGGATTGAGTTATTCATATTCACTCAAAGCTTGCGATGACTTGCCATATCATCAGGCTTAACGGTATGAACGTTCCAGACTCTCATAATGACTATCCGAAAGATTTAGGCATGATTATCCCTACCCGAAGAGCCACGTGATTCGGAAACATGTTTCAAGAGTTGTTGTGGGTCCGTTAATCTTCTTCTTCATTCACAATTTTCCTACCACCCTTGTTCTTTGTTTCCTATGGCCTTTAATTAGTATACATGTACATTGATCACTCTCCGATCCTCACGGACTCATTCCTATTCGTTCTTGCTTCTGAATGGTTCAGTATATAAGCTAGCACATTCGCATGTACATTCCCTAGTTCAATTATTGTATGTCACCTTGATTTCCCACTCCTACTTGTCAAACTCGCTCCAAACTCAACTTCACCAACAACTGTATATTTTTGAGTAAGCCTTTCAATCCAACTTTTATCAGTTAAATACACTTCAAAGAATGTAAGCTCATTGGCTGTGATCGACATGAACTACAAAGTTCATTTGATTCACGAGATAGAATCCTTTCGGAACCTCTGTCTCTTCGGAACTATGCACTTCATTCGCAGATGTTCCGAAAGTCATTCGCTTTTACTGTAGGATTTCCATTTGCTTTCCAAAACCATTCTATCACTATTAGAAATGTTTCCGAACACATTTACTAACCCAACATTCATCCACAACATCTGTTGCTATTATTTGGATTCTGACAGCCATTCGCTTTTATTGTAGGATTTCTATTTTTTTGAATACCATTCTATTATCATTGGAAACATTTCCAAACAAAATTACTAACACCACATTCATCTACAACTTTTATCACTGATATTTGGATTCTGACAGGACTCTGTCTCCAACCCAAGAAGTGTGAGTTCAAATGTATGTCCATCGAGTACCTCGGACTCATCATCTCCAACGGGCATGCCAAGATGGACCTGGTTAAGGTCAAAGGAGTTATGGACTGGCCAACTCTGAAGACCCAAAAGGAGGTGCAAGCCTTCCTTGGGTTTGCAAACTTCTACCGAAGATTCATCAAGGATTTCTCACACCATGCCTGAGCTCTCTTTGACCTGACAAAAAAGGGAGATACCTGGAAATAGGGTGAACCCAAAGACTCAGCCTTCCACAAACTCAAAGAACTTGTCACCTCAGCCCCAGTCTTGGCTTTCCCAGATGACACTCAGATGTACCAAGTGGAGGCCAATTCTTCGGACTTTGTGACAGGAGCTGTCATCTCTCAGCAATCCAAGGATGATAGGTGGCACCCCATAGCCTTCCTATCCAAGAGCCTTAGTCCAGTAGAGTGGAACTATGAGATTCATGACAAGGAGATGTTAGCCATAATCCAAGCCCTAGAGGAGTGGCAGCATCTCCTGGAAGGAGCACAACTCAAATTTGAGATCTGGACAGATCATAGAATCTAGAGTACTTCTAGACCTCAAAGAAGCTCAACCGAAGACAAGCTCAGTGGTCATTATACCTGTCCTGGTTTGACTACACACTCCACCACAGGCCCAGCTGAACTATGGGGAAGACCAATGCCTTGTCCCAAAGGCCCAACCATGGGTCCAGAGCGAGTGACAACGAGGACTGAACATTGCTCCAACCAGAACTTTTTACCATTTGGGCCCTTGAGGGACTTGTGTCAGAACCCGACTGATTCCCGAGACCTCGGACCTCTGGGCCCAAATCCCCGATCACCATGTTTCACCTATTCTTACCTTGCACCTTCGTAGCTGACGACCCTGACCTTGGTCATTCGGTCACCAATCCCCGAACCTTGTCATATATAAGCCACTCATCCATGTACATGACAGTCAGTTCTGATGTCGACTAAGATACCCAATACATTCTACATTAATCCTTACGCTCCCTCGTTCCCCTTGCTAAGGTCACGCCCAAACTTCGGGTGACCTCGGGCCTCGTCCGAAATATGGGACAGGACTCTGAGCTGGCGCAGCACATAAGCTGAAGCCAAGTCCCATCCGACCCATTCACCAAGCCTTGGCCCTCCTCAGCAACCCGGCCCCGAACCTCAGTCGACTCTACCTTGAGTCCCAAACTTAACTCTGCCTCTGCTCTGACTCAGTTCTTAACAACTTGCTGCTGTAGGGGAAGAACAAGACATACTCTGAGACATCCAAAGGATGACCTGAGATGGGGAAAAGGAGGAGTTGGTGACTAAGGCTGTCTCGGAGCTTCAGAAGGGACGCTAACAAACAGTAAGGGCTTTGGAGTGGTCCAAACGAGATGGCCTACTGCTATTTTGGGGGAAGGCCTATGTACCGAATAACCCCGAACTTTGGTGACACATCGTATTCCAACATCATGACACCCAAGTCGCTGAGCACACAGGGAGGTGGAAGACATTAGAACTTGTGTCTTGGAACTACTGGTGGCCACAGATGTCCAGGTACATTGGACAGTATGTGAAAACCTGTGACCTATGCCTTTGCACTAAGGCACAAAGGAGTGCACTGATGGGTGAGCTCCAACCACTACCGATCCCTAAGCACCAATGGGATACAATTAGTGTTGACTTCATTGTCAAACTCCTGGAGGCCCGAGGGTTTGATACCGTCATGAATGTAGTAGACTCAGTGAGCAAACAAGCCCACTTCCTTCTAACCAACACCACAGTTACAGCATTAGGAGCTGCCCAGCTCTACCTCATGCACGTCTGGAAGCTGCACAGATTGCTGAGACAGATTGTCTCCAACTGAGGCCCACAATTCGTCTCGGAGTTCACATGAGAACTTTACCAACTACTTGGTATCAAGCTTGCAGCCACCACAGCTTATCACCCACAGGCCAACAGGCAGACCGAACATGTTAACCAGGAACTCGAGCAGTACCTTTGTGTCACGATCACAATTTGGATATCACATTCATATCATCCTCGTTCCAAAGCAACTCTTCCGAAGCATTTCGTCCGAAGTCTGAAGCAACATTCCCACACTCCCATCAATTTCATCCAACAACTCTTTTATCTATCACTTCGACTCAAACACTCCATCTAGTGAAACAATCCCTGTGAAACAATCATTGGTCAGGTCCAATCATATTCTTTTTTTAGAAAAGAACCACCCTGACTATCCCCATCACTATCCCCATCTTTCACCATGAAATTATGGATTGAGTTATTCATATTCACTCAAAGCTTGCGATGACATGCCATATCATCAGACTTAATGATATGAATGTTCTGGACTCTCATAATGACTCTCCAAAAGATTTATGCATGGCTATCCCTACCCAAAGAGCCACACGATTCAGAAACATGTTTCAGGAGTTGGTGATAGTCTATTATCCTTTTCTTCATTCACAATTTTCCTTCCATCATTGTTCTCTGTTTTCTATGGCCTTTAATTAGCATACATGTACCTTGGCTACTTTCCAATCCTCACGGACTCATTCCCATTCGCTTTCTCCTCCAAACCCTTCGGTATATAGCTAAACACATTCACATGTATGTTCCCCAGTTCAATTATCGTATGTCAACTTGATTCTTCCCACCCATACTTGCCAACTTGTCCTAAAATTCAACTTGAACAACAACCTCATATTTGAGTAAGCACTCCAATTCTACTTTTATTAGTTTAACACATTTCAAAGAATGTAAGATCATTGACTGTGATCGACATGAACTGCAAAATTCATTCGATCTACAAGATAGAATCCATTCAGAACCTCTATCTCATCAGAACTATGCATTTTGTTCACAAATGTTCCGAAAGTCCTTTGCTTTTACTGTAGGATTTATCTTTACTTCGAATACCACTCTATTATCAATAGAGACATTTCCGAACAGAATCACTGACACCCTACTCATCTACAACTTTTATCACTGATATTTGGATTCTGACACTTTGGATCTTTGTTGATAAATGCCAAAATGATTGGGATGAACTCCTCCCTCTTGCAGAGTTCCAATATAACAACCACATACATTCTGCAACCCAAGAAACACCTTTCATGCTAGACATGGGCTGACATCCCCAGATAGGATTTGAACCAAGGTAGCCTGAATCCCACATGGAGACCATGAACGAGTTCAAAGACCAGATAGAGAAATCATTAGAGGAAGCCAAGTCAGCACTGACCAAAGCAAAGGATGATATGGCTTGGTACTACAACCAATGCTGAACCTGTCAGGGGACAATCAACTTTTACCTTTCTCAGAGCCCGTTCCCGACTGATTCCTGAGACCTCGGACCTCTGGGCCCGAATCCCCGACCACCATGTTTTACCTATTCTTACCTCGCGTTTGATCTTCCCCCTTCGTAGCTTACAACCCTGACCTCAGTCATTCAGTCACCAATCCCCGAACCTTCTCGTATATAAGCCACTCATCCATGTACATAACAGTCATTTCTGATATCGACTAAGATACCCAAATATATTCTACCTCTAATCCTCATGCTCCTTCGTCCCTCTTGCTAAGGTCATGCCCGAACTTCGGGTGACCTTGGGCCTCATCCGAAATACAGGACAGGACTCTGAGCTGGCGCAGCACATAAGCTGAAGCCAAGTCCCATTTGACCCATTTGCCGAGCCTTGGCCCTCCTCGGCAACCCGACCCCAAACCTTGGTCGACTCTATCTTGAGTCCCAACCTTATCTCTGCTTCTGTTCCAATTCAGTTCTTAACAATTTTGGACATCTTCACACGTTCAAGGCACTAGCCCAAAGCATGAGAACCTCGATCCAAAGTCTCGGATCCCTGACCCGAAGCCTCCGATTGCAGGTCCAAAGTCTCGGACCACCCAAGACCTCAGCCAACCTCGGGGTATAGCCCAAACATCGGACCAAACACCCGGCCTGACATCCAACCTTCATCAGGGACGAAGCACCTTATGGGGATAGAAGTTGGGCAGGGTTGACAGCATGTAGGAATACCCCTGGTTGGGCGTTAGGTAGTTGTATATAGTTTTTTCACTAGTAGTGGGGACCCCGAGGCTTTTCTCTTTGGATTTCCCCTCTACTAGGTGAGAGTTCCCTTTACTGTATTTCCTTGCATATACATATCTTTGGATTTCCCCTCCACTAGGCACCTGTGAGCACTAGGAGGGTTGCCCTTACAGTAGAAAAGCCTCCAGAGAAGGACTGGTGGTTAGGCTGCATCTTCCAAAATAGGTAACTATGGGATCGAGGACAGCAACTCAGAAAACACGACTTCACACATACACACTGCTGTCATGATCACAATTTGGACATTCCATCCTCGTTCCAAAGCAATCCTTCCAAAGCATTTCGTCCGAAGTCCGAAGCAACATACCCACATTCCCATCAATTTTATCCAACAACTCTTTTATCTATCATCTCGACTCAAACACTCCATCTAGTGAAACAATCCCTGTGAAACAATCATTGGTCAGGTCCAATCATATTCTTTTTTTAGAAAAGAACCACCCTGACTATCCCCATCACTATCCCCATCTTTCACCATAAAATTATTGATTGAGTTATTCATATTCACTCAAAGCTTGTGATGACATACCATTGTTGTTACTATTGGATTATTGTAGATAGGAGAATTATTGAAATTTTGATACTGCAGACAGAGATATCACCTCAGTGATAGAACACACTATAACATTAAATAACTACCTGCAGACAGAGATATCTACTAACCAGTTAGCTACTCTTCTACTTGTGGAAGTAGGCCGATGCTTCACACGGCAGGTCCAATTCCCCCTCCCCCCCTCCCAGAAATTTCTCTTGTTTTTTTTTCTTTGCACAGCTTAGACATTTTTGCTACCAAGCCAAGTTTTTGGTTTTCGATGCCTTCAGGGTCACTAATAGCAGTGAATGACCGCCACCTTTCCAACCCCATGAACATCGGCGACGCCACCATCGAGGATGGGTTGACCATCATCATCCTTGGGACGGCATAGCCATATGCTGCCCCAATTCACGAAACTGATCTACATTGGATGATGCGGTAAATGATGTAAAAAAAGGGCCTCTTCGATGAACGGTAGCGTTTGCTGAGTGCCAGGTCCGAAATAGAAAAAATGTTGCTGGCCTCGTTGGGGAAGGATGGTATCAAGTCACATGATCGCGCACATCAGTACATGCATACACATGCGTTACGACCAAACTGCTAGCGCTACCAAGCGCTGTTCAGACATTTTTTAACGGATAATTCTCTCCTTGTGATGCATGTTCCCACTGTGACCCGACAAGCCCATGCCCTACGTTTCCTCAACAGTCGTTGCGAACAGCATTGGCTCCTGAGACACTAAGCCGATCTGACCACGGAGCCACTCAACATTGAGGTCCCAGAGATCGTTTCCATCGAGCCTCACGGTCCCAGAGAGGGGATCATAGAACCACTCAAAGAGAGACATGATAGTACTAGAACAGAGGCAATAAAAAACAAAACATCAGCACTCTATAAAAGTGACACTGTCAGAACCCGACCGAAACCTCGGGCCTCCGGGCCCGAATCCCCGACCATCACGTTTCATCTATTTCTACCTTCCGTTTGATCTCTTCCCCTCATAGCTTACGACCCTGACTTCTGTCATTCGGTCACCGGTCCCCGAACCCTCCCGTATATAATTCGCTCATTCATGTACATCATAACCAGTTCTGATATCAACTAAGATACCCCAATACACCTTGCTTAATCTCTACACTCCTTCGTCCCCCTCGTTAGGGTCACGCCCGAACTTCAGGTGACCTCGGGCCTCGTCCAAAATACAGGACAGGACTCTGAGCTGGCGCAGCACACAAGCTGAAGCCAAGTCCCACTCGACTCGTTCGCCGAGCCTCGGCCCTCCTCGGCCACCCGACTCCGAACCTCGGTCGACTTTATATTGAGTCCCAACCCTCATTTTGCCCCCGCTAAGATCTAGTTCTTAACAGTATATCAGAACTCTCGAAGCTCAGACAGTCCTTATGACCCCGA
>QMFG01000825.1:3462-85861 GCA_003314545.1 Ramaria sp. MG151 | reverse complement strand
AGATCTGACAGATAGGGCAAAATTGAAAGGCACAGCGTTGCATAGGCTTCCGAAGCTGGTCACGTTGTTTTCCAGCGCTACTCTATGCGCAGCCTTCCTTGTGCTCTTATCTTCCTCTAGTCTCTGACCGCCACAGAATCGACCTTCAACCCTTTCCGCCGCGTTACACTACACGAAATGGACATCTCAACCGATCTCCTCCGCTTATCAGGAACAGTCGCACTCGTCCCAGGGCTCAGTGCCGCTTTCAAGTTGGCAATGCTTATTATACAAACTGTTCAGGTATCTGAGCTCTTTGCGTTCATTTCCTCTACCAACTTCATTCACTTTTTCAGACCTCCAAAAGGAACGCGACCAGACTCCAAGGCTTAGGTTACTCCATCGTAGTCTTCCTTGCCACCATCGCACAAAACATGGAGAGAAATGGGACACTGCCCCAACTGCACTGAAGACGAGACTAGATGAATTGGAGGCGTAGGTTTAGCTTAAGTCATTTCACGGTAGGAAGTTTGAATCTGGTTGTAATGACAGGATATTGGAAGAAGTTCTGAAGATTGTGAGAAGGACGGCATCTTCGTCTGCTCTGAAAGCTTTCTTCTACGCGGGAGATCGTGATTCTAATATCACGATGTTGGAGAAGCGATTATTAAATACTCAGATTTTGATCCTGGTGAGCTTATCATAGATATAAATGCAAAGTTTTCACTCACTCCGAGAACATAGGTTCTGTTGGGCGTGGATACATCAATGGCAGTGAGCCCGGTCTCTGTTTACCCCACCACTTCCGGTTTAATGAACTTGGCTTTGCAGCTCGAAAATATCACAAGAGTGGTGAGTTCACAGGAGACTGTTGTCAATGCAATGTACGATCAGGTCCTGCGCCTCGGAGATCTCAGTCTTTGCCGGGCGGAAGACGACCCCGATGCACGTATTGATGATTTTTCAGGAAGTCCCCCCATGCTGACGCATATTCAAATCTAGATTCGCACCTACACAAGCGATGACATTGTCGTTTTCGAGACAATTGGTCAATATCGAGTCTCTCTACATTCTCAACGACACTCGAGTCCTGGTTCAGTTAGAGTTGAACTGCAGAAGGCAAAGCGTTATGATAATAGAACGGTGTTGGTGAAAAACTACTACGGTATACCATCTCCTGGGAAGACAGATCTTGTAAGACGCCCCTTTTGAGATCTTAGGGTGCTTATTTCAATTCCTCAGTTTCTGAAAAATCTCAATATTCACCGACACATTCGGTAAGTCTTGCTTGGTTGAGAGAACGCCAGGAGTTGATTTTTGAGTGTTCACAGGAGCCCTAACTTATTGCAGCTTGTTGGAGGGAGCAGAGACACAGCCAGCATCCCATTTCAGGTGTATCACCTGCCTGGAGATCACCTTGAAAGTTTGGAAATTTGGGCCGAGCGGACACTATTGTCGAATCCGGTAGAGGCGATTTATGGAATGTATGATATGGTTCGTCATTGCACACAAACAATGAGGCTGCATGTAACTAATGCATGTTAGAGCAGCGAACATCTCTCAGTGTATGCTATATTCCTGGGTTTTCATTTGACTATTTAATGATCAACAATTAGGCCTTGACTGAATTCCAGCAGTTAGGAACAGGCTGCTTTCCTTCCCATTCTAGGAGCCCTAACTTATTGCAGCTTGTTGGAGGGAGCAGAGACACAGCCAGCATCCCATTTCAGGTGTATCACCTGCCTGGAGATCACCTTGAAAGTTTGGAAATTTGGGCCGAGCGGACACTATTGTCAAATCCGGTAGAGGCGATTATGGAATGTATGATATGGTTCGTCATTGCACACAAACAATGAGGCTGCATGTAACTAATGCATGTTAGAGCAGCGAACATCTCTCAGTGTATGCTATATTCCTGGGTTTTTATTTGACTATTTAATGATCAATAATTAGGCCTTGACTGAATTCCAGCAGTTAGGAACAGGCTGCTTTCCTTCCCATTCTTTGGCTCTGGTAGTGGATCACTGTTGTTTAATCTACTCCTAGCTGACATACTCAAGGCCCAAGGTCTCTATGTTAGTGTTCAGCCTGGCCGTAATGGTCATCAGTGGACGCTGATATATGCGGGCGAGCTATCATGTGAAGAGGACGATGAGGTAAGTTGTGCGGTGTTGAGTTGACCCCAGTCGTGGTAACGCGACATGTTAGCCCGATGTTTATAATGGTATGTGGGCATCCCTTCCAGAGTTAGTATATGTTATCACGATCACTGCTACATTGGTGTTGAATGTTCACGACAGGGAGATATCCTACAGCCGCAACCCGGCGACATCGATAGCATATAGTTTGTGTCAGTCGTTAGCGCGACTGCCAAGCTCTGACGACCTCCTGGATATTCTCCAATGCCGCTATGACGAACTCAGCCTTCCGATGCTTGGGGCTGCATTCTTCGAGCGAGGCTGGCTAGGACTGGGTATGTTCCTTGTCCGTCCCACCGGCCCGATGGCATTGGGAGACATTGGTTACGTAACGGAAGCTGGTGACTTTGTGGTTGTTGACAACATTCACCACTCCTTGCAAGCTCAATCTGGGACACTCTCGTGGAGCGTGCGTCCGAGGTTTCAGAGTGGCTACGAGTACCTAGGTCACATTCCTGCAGAAGATATAGTGAGCGATGGTGGTCGACCGTGCCAAAGACGACGGCAAGTTTAATCTCTCGGTTATGGCCTGGTTAATTACATCCTCTGTCCCAGACTTTTCCCTCTCACTATCCCCGCAAGTGCGGTCACGTGGTTTGATTTATCATATGACAATATTGATCGGACGCATGCATGGAATGTGTTGCATGACTTCGCTCCCTCAATCATCGCTCAGCATGGCCTCTTGGTTGCTCCACACGAGTTGAAACTTGGTCAGCGTCGCCTTACTATAACTCTGGGACTACTCTTTGACAGCTAGCACAAAAACAGTAATTTCGATTCGACATGAATGGATCACTGATCTCACAGCTGTGGACGGTTCTTCTGATCCAGGGGATGTGTGCACCTTTCAGTGGGACTCCGATACGGAGGTGGAGGTGATTGAACCTACCGTGCATCTATTTTCGCACAGAGAGGGTGCATATATTCGTAACTCTGGCGCTCCTGGGCTTACGGCCGAACATCGCCCATCCTTCGACCCTCAACCGCGGTGGTTGGACGACGATACGTGGCATAACCCGGAAGGGCAGTCCATTGACGAAGAGGAAGAGGACACTTTCACTGAGGTGAAAGACGGTCTTCGTCTCTATTCATACGAATGGTAATTATTTCTCGTCTTTCAAGAGTGACATGCTGTGCTCACACCCAAACAGTCAACCCATCATATCGTGCTTGCAGCTTCCCATTGGTGTTTCTTCTTCTCCCTCTCTCACCGAGGTTGAGGAGTAATTTTGAGGTTCAATTGTGTGAACATGCCATGGTGGGCTGGCTAGGAACGAGTGTGTTCTCGGTCCGTCCCACCGGCCCGAAGGGATTGGGAGATATTGATTACTGTAACAGAAGCTGGCGACTTCTTCAGTTTCCCGCTCGAGTTTCCTCCGGCGCTAATTCCATCCCACGTTCACTCCTCTCCCACGGGCCCCTTCAAAAAAGACTGCCTCATCTTCTGCAACGAAGATGTTATTGTATTATGTGCCTTTCCCTCCCCTACTATCCCCGTTCCTCTCCTCCCTCTCAGCGGCGGACCCCAGCATCATGCCTACGCTCCCTCGAGTGCCTCGTCAGTCTCTACAGCCATTGGACAACAGCTTGAACTTGAACTCGATCGCCGGCGGTATCCACCTGAGCTTCATCTCCGACTGCAGCCGTGACTCAGGCATCTCCTGTTGCCTTGCCCTCGCACACTGCCACATTTCCATGTCGATGATCCCAGCTTTTTAGGCCTCTTTTGTAGTTTAACCATGGAAGTCACGACGCATGGACGTATTCCAGGTGCCTTAACGACCATTCGGGAAAATGGTGAACGACATGAGCCGGAATTTGCAGCACCTTTATAACAAAGTGCTACATTTCACCAACAAATCTCAATCCCCCTCCACATGGATTTTGCAACGAGGTTCATCACAACACCTGAGGGAAGGGCGAAAAGGTGGGGTGATATGCGAGAATGCTTCAGAGTGGTGAAATCAACTACTGGGAGTGCTTGGAAACTGCATAAGCTAATCAAGATTGTTGTCGGAACCCGACGATTCAAAGATGTACCCAAATTGTCTGTGGATATCTTCTCCCATCGTAGCATAGGTTTACATAGGGGCGTCGTTGTCTCTTCCGTATAAGACTTGCAAACGCTTTTGAAACGCTTTCGGGGAGGTTTGGCAAGGACGCGAGGCTCGAGCCATATTGAGGATAAGTTGATCCGTACAGACTTGTCATCAAGTAACTGGAGGATGATAAATTAATCTTCAATGATCAAAGCGAGACATGAAGGGAGTTTTCTTCTCGCCGACGTCAATGATTGATGTGCAAGACCTGCCGATGGGAGTATCGCAGCACAGAGGCAAGGGGCGCTGTGTTTTAGCGCGCGAAAATGCCCACTGAATCTCGAAGGTGTTGATTATTCCCTGAGGAGCGAGGAAGTCGTGGCTTAAATACATGGACTACGCATAGCTATACAGCGAAGGAACGATATTACTATAATCCAAAATATTTCTTGTTATGATTTATTTAAATGACTATCCAGTAGCTATGTACACATGCCATGGGTATCTATGGGAGGGAAAGGAAGGCGGGGTGGTGCAAAAAGCGTGTTTTTCTTCTCCCAGTTTCGTGGACCATTCGTCACTCACTGACGCCCGCTGTCACTGTGGGCCATTGCGGGTTCCTGTCCCCCAACTTTTCTAGTGGGTCTGGTGGCACCACGATACAATATTACCCACTACCTTGCCGCATAACTTTCTTTCATTTGCAAAATCATCTCGTTTTCCATCCCATTGCCTTTCGAACTTACCCTTTTCACAATGCTTAACAGTCTCCAGGTCATAAGTGTTATTTTATTATCTTCCTTTTCTCCCATCACGCGGCTATGCATTACATAATCTACTGATGCATCAGTAGCGCCGCCTAGAGTAAAACCAATAAACACTAATAAAAACTAGTACTAATGTCAATCCAAGGCTTTGAACCTTAGGAAATTATCTGTTTATATTTTTAGAAATACTCGGCCAACGATCCCCGGCTCATGCAGGGACGAACGTGCGCATGTACGCGCTTCGGACACGAACGGGCTTCAATAGCCACCGATCGAGCCCCGCGTGGCTCTGAAACACTTTCAATAACTTTCAGGACGATACTATTTCCATTTCGAACAACCCCTATCGTCACCGATCCACAAACGAAGCCGATCGCTCCAATTTCATTTAATCAAGCGCCCAGAGCTTCAAAATGGAGTTTCAAGATTTTCTGTTATTATTTCTCTTATTCTTCTGATTGAATATAGTAGTGAAACACATGATCCACAATCCCTACCACCTCACGATCAGTTTCAGATATTTTAAACATGTGCTAGTACATATTTTGTGCATTCCTCCCCTCATGTAGACTGCAACCCCAGAATCGCTCCATCACCCCGGTATTTTTCTTGGAAACACAAAGGACAGTTATTAGCTAGCTCAGAGTATAAGTACGCTTGTATATTTCTCTAAAATTCAAGGCAGTATAACCTCCACAGTCTCAGAACAATCTCCACATCTTTGCTTGATATCTCAACACTGCTTGTCCTGTTAGCGAATCGTCACCGGCCGTTCGTCATCATTTCAAGTATTTTATTGAACCCAATACTTGTCTCAAAACTGTTAAGTTACAGTTATATCTCTATCTACAGTTCGCGTCACTACACGCGAACATTAAGCGCTGACATTTGATTCCGCATCAGCGCATCCCCCGCGCTAGAATTCACATACCGCTTAGATTATCTTTTAGGCGTTTAAAAGCCGCCTCAAGCAAACTTGAAGAAAATATCAAAAACATATCAAATAAATCAAAAATAAATACAAACAAAAATTTCCATTTATTTTCTTATTAATAAGCGGAATTTCGCGTTATTCCCTGGAGGTTTTGGGTTTATCGTATTTTTTTCGATTATATTTTTATATTTATTCGAGAAAGCTATCAAGCGGTTGAATCTCAGTCGATACTGGTAAGACCTGGTTCGAAGTGCACCCTCACGCGGATGTGGTCCAGGTTCGTCTCGATTTTCTTCCCTTCTAATCACCGATTACAAGAACTGAGATTCTTGGACGTCCTGTAAGGTCCTTTTCTCTCCCCATGACTATGGTTTGGGTGTTTCCGGCCTGTGGTCCCTGCCTTTCCTAAATAAACGAATCTGCCCTGGGCGCCCACATCTTGCTGCGCAAGTACTCTTAATTTCTGAAGCCATCTCACTATTGTATCGCACAGCCAAGTTCTCTCATTTCTCCAACTACCTTGCTGATAAATCGCATAGCTTTTCCAATTTCTCGCTGAAAGACGCCTAACAGCTTTCTGGTAAATCGAACTTCCTACCACCTTGGATGTTGTGCTGATATTTTATCGAAAAAAATTGCTTAGGCAGATCAGAGAGTAATCAGGCTAGGTCATAAGATGCCGGTGGAACATGGCTTGAAGGGGACAGGTCCTCGTATTAAGATGTTCATTTCTCTTTACTACAACTGGGTATTAAAATTTGTCCACGAACTTTATTCTAGAATTGACAGATATGGTGAAATTGAGCGGCACAGCGTTGTATAGCCCTCCGAAGCTGGGCACGTTGCATCCAGTGTTTTCTCAGCGCTACTCACAGTACGATCTTTCTACAGCTCTTATATTCCTGCAGCTGTTACCGCCAGAGTCAACCTTTCCACAACGGTACACTACACGAAATGGACATTGCGTTTTTTTTTTTTTTTTTTTTTCATTTTATCGACCTCAGGTGAAAGTCCTATGATGGTCGCTACTCGCAATGTACCTAAAAAAGAAAGGGTGGGCCTTCCTCCTTGCTCCCTGAGGTTCCCACCCGCTGTGTTCTCAGGTGGGCAGTGGCACTGATGAAGGATCCCTTCCTCCGCCAGCCCGGCTCCCTTGGAGCCGTTTACCGCCCCTTTCTATTGTGAGACAAGGTACTTCCACTCTCCACTTGTTTTTTAACTCATGTAATTGGTCTGTCACGTTAAGTGCTCGGCCGCCGGAGCGGGCCTGCACGACATGTGGGAGCGCCGCAGCCAGAAAGAGAATAAGAGAGAAAGGTCCTGGGGTATGTTGCTGTGCCGCCTTGACATTTGATTCCAAGCCTGAACCTCCTTCCCCCACCACATCGAGGCTTATCATATCGTTGCTCGAGCTAAGTGTCAGTGCTATTCTGTTATCATTACCGAGTGCCAGCTATGTTGAAGGTGCCCTCCAGCCGTTTTGTGTCTGCCACATATTGCAGCAAGGCTACCATCCCCTTTGTGCTCCCCAGGAGTACCTTGCAGATTTGGATCTGCTCCCTAGCTTCTGTCTCAGTCCATGCCTGGCATGTTCATGAGAGCGACAGTCAAAAAGATAGTGATGCACTGATTCGTCGGTTATCATGCATGCCGGGCATAAGGGCGACGCAACCCTCTTGATCCTGTGGAGGTGACTATTGAGAGGGGCATGCCCTGTACGCAGCTGTGTGATCAAGGTTATCTGTGCCCGACTCAGGTTGGCCACCATCTCTTGATATCTCTTGGATGGGAGGCTGCTGTCCAATTTCTCCATCCTAGCAAAGCGGGGCGAGGTCATCCATTGCCTTCTCCATTCTTGCCTCTGGTCTGTTCGAAAGCAGTGTCGTGCAGCAGCTATGCTGTGCGGTAGCGATTCTGCATTTAAGTAGGTTGGGAGCTCACCCTGCTGACTGTTATCACCTCTGGCTGCCTTCTTGGCCTCTGCATCTGCCACATCATTCCCCTCTATATCATCATGCCCCGATATCCAGGTGATTTTGAGCCTGACTTTGCGCCTCCTCGTTGGCCTAGCTACCTTATTAGCCATGATATTGACTTGCTCCAGGAGGTGCTGAGCTGGTCTGGCTTGTACGTGGCAGACAGATTTTATGACCGCCTGGTTGTCTAATAGTATTGTAGCTTCCTTGACCCCCTTTTCCCTTGACAGGAGCTCCAGGGCCAGCATAACACTGACTACCTCTGCCTCATATGTAGTGTGGTTAGCTAACAAGCCCAGGTGATACCTCACTGTTTTGGTTCTCTGTCCACCCCTGTACAGAATCACTGCAGCCCCTGTGTTCTGTTCCAGCCTGGACCCATCTGCATAGACCTTGACCTCCACCGTGTCGTTCATGTCGTCCTCCTTGGAGTCCTCTCTGGTGGCCGCTATTTCTGTGGTAAACTGCTGGGTTGCTTCAGGTGGTTGCAGGGCTGGCTTGATTATCTCGTAGGTATCTGGGACGAGGTGGAAGTTGTGGAGGAGTAAGTGTAGTGAGGACGGATGCCGTTTGACTAGGCACCTTGCGCAAGAGTGTATGGGCTGGTGCAGTGGGTGGGCCTTTGGTAGGGTGACAAGCCGTAGGGCCACGCGATAACATACCTCCTGCAGCAGCAGTTCTATGGGCATGACATTGGCATGGGCCTCCAGTACGTCAGTGGCTGTTGTCCTCATTGCACCCGTGATAGCTATGGTAGCTATCCTCTGTACCGAGGTTAGCTTTTGTACTACACCTACTGACCCCTTGGCTTTTTTTGCCCCTTCCTGCCTCTGCACTGGGGTGAACCATACATCTGCTGCATATGCTAATTTGGGGATCGCTACTTCCAGGTATAGCTGTCTCATAAGGCTGGCATGCACACCTGTCGATGGCTTAGATAGTCTGTGGAAAAGCAAAGTCCACTTAGCAGCTTTTGCTATAGCTTTCTCTGCCTGCATGTTCCAACGTAACTCGTCGTTGAAGAGAACCCCCAGGAACTTGTGAGCTCTCACTGGCTCAATGTCTACATCTTCATAGATGAAATTTGGCCTTGGTGCTGGCTTTGTTTTGCCTACTTGAGCCAGGTCTTGAACACGCCTCCTCGAGAAGCCTACTATCGTGAACTTTGTCTTCTCAAACCTTGAGTTGTGGGCCACGGTCCATTCCTTTGCCCCTCCTGGCTTCAGCAACATTTCCCTAAGGCTATTGTATGCTTCTTCATAGATATCCCCTTCTGCATATAAGTTCGCATCATCTACAAAAGTGACCATGGCTTGCCCTCTTCTTGTTGGGATATCTAAGAGGTCAGCATTGTAATATAGATACAGAATCATGGAAAGAGGGTCCCCCTGTCCTATGCCATTGTCTATCTCCACCCAGTCTGATGTGTAGTCATTGAACCAGAGCTTTGTGCGCTGATGTGTTCGCCTTAGGTTTGATACCTAAAGCCTGCATGCAACGGTCCTTTCCTCAGACGGTATCTAGTGCAGTCGTTCGAGGGACATAGCAGTTGTGTATATCGTTGATAGGTTAGTCGAATTGTCGTATGTCTTCTTCTTCACAGGATGGGATCGGAGATGGAATATTGGAACAGTGATGGTCGTTAAAGGACTGTAACTGTGTCAGTTTCCTTACTCCAAACTCTTCTTTGTACAGGAAAACATCAAATGATTTGACTTCTTCTTTGCCTTGTATTTGAAGAAGGGGCTTTGTGGCTGGAATACTACGCTTGATAATAGTCGTCTAGAGGCTATTACAATTTTAGTATCTTGTCACAATACCAATACTTTATGCTGGCAGTAGTTGATGTCAATAGATGTGACGAGTCTTGTGACTGTGACGTGTGACGTGACGTATGTGACCGTGACAGTAACGCGTGATGTGTGACATAGTCTAGAACGTTCTAGACTATTCTCGAACTTGCTTGACTTGAACTGAGACCGGACTTAAGCGTGGACTTGACTTGAAACTTGACTTGTTATTTTACAGAGAGAGGCAGAGGCCTTTATATACATGTCTACAGCAACAATGCAAAGACGATGCAAAACGATGCGATAGAGGTGCTTGGTAAGAATAGGGGTAGTGCATGACAAAGCACGAGAACAAAAAGTACAAAAAAGGAATCAAGAAAGGAGTATCTGACAAAGCAGATAAGTAGGAATGTGTCAAGATAGGGGAAAGAAGCGTGGAGTGGGAATATTAGTACAAGAATAGAATGTCAGTTAGTAATGACGAGAAAAAGTTATCAAACATAGAACAAGGCAAAGATCATGTGAAAAGATAATGTGTCAGATAAAAGAACAAAAGAAATGTCCACCAATAATATTCCTCAACTTGTCCAATGTCTCCTAAGCGAATTGGATATAAAATGAGTCACTGTGTCATCCAGGAAGGATTGATGAATCAGAGACAACACAGGCTCCGAAGGCTGTTCATGAACCTTTCCATGAATGGCTGATGAGTGGGGTGGAAGAGGTGATCCTTCTGGAGTCTATGATGAAGAGTGAGGTGAATGGACGGGGGAGGATATTCTGGGTATGGTCCCTTGAATTCTGCCACGTATTCCTCTTGCCCTGCATGATAGTATACCCTTTTGTCTCCAAGAAATATGAATGGTTCTGAGGAGTCGTCGACATATACTGGCTCTCCAATGGCATAAGTGTCATGATGATTGGGATTAGAGAGCTTGCGATGGAGATGAGCAGGATTAGGATATGTCGGTGTGATTGGAAAATAGCATTCAGCTCGTCCTTCTATAGGTTGCAATTCGATGGATTCTTGGATATGCGTCGACGAGGAAATGATTGATGACGACATATTGTTTGATTGATGATTATATAACGAGTGATAAAAGATGGCGGTGTCGGTGTAGAGACGATGTGAGATGATGGCTAAGGTTGAAGAAAATGGCGCTGGCGGAGTTGGATTGAAAATAGATGTGGCTTGTCCGCGCCGATCTGCTAACATCCTTTCTACAAAGAGAATGTATTCTTCTGGAACTCGTCTTTTGCACAAGTTATGGAGTAACCGGTCAGTGACAGCATTTGGGAAGAGTAACCGGTCAGTGACAGCATTTGGGAAGGTACCCTCAATGTCCAGAAACAACATTACTGCTACCTTCTTTCGCCTCTATGCCCCTTTGATTTTGTTGACAACCAGGTGCAGTGAGTCTGTTGTCGTCCGCCCTAGCCTCCCCCCAAAGTGGTTTGCTGGCAGGAGGCCATGTTTCTCCGTCATGTATACTAGGTCTTCTGCCACTATTGCTGTTAGCAGTTTGCCTATGGTATTGAGGAGTGCTATTGGCCCGTAAGCTTTAGGCACATCATAGCTAGCTTTGCCCGGCTTTCTGAGGACTATTGTGATCCATGTCCTCCAGTTGTCACTGTATGTCTGTAGCGTGAAAGTAGCTCGAAAAATATAGAGCAGATACTTAGCAATTAGGTCTACCAACTCCTTCAGGACTATGTTGGGGATGCCATCATCGCCTGGGGCCTTGTGGGGCTTAAGCTTGGATATTTGTCTTCTGAGTTGCTCCTCGTGTAGCTGGAAGCTGTGCGCAATCCTCTTTGGATAATGGTAGTGCAGTGGGACCTGTGTCTCAGGTGGCTTCGGTGGAAAGAATGCGGCAGCCAGTAGCTTGCTCTTGTCCGCATTTGTCTCAGCCATCCATGTCACCCCACCTGTGCTGCTACCCTTCAGTGTCGGTACCCTGGACTTGCCACCATCTGATGCAGGGTTGGACAGGTACTTGTTAGCTGTCCATAGCATGTGGTCATCAATACCTTCCAGATAGTCTGTCCAGTGTTGCACCTTTGCCTTTTTTATCGCCTTGCCATACTCTTTGCTGATCTTGCGATGTTCCAGATGAGAAGGGTGGTCAGCAATCGCACGATGGAGGTATGATACATTGTTAATTTTATTCTTAGCCTTTTTGAGCATTGTAAGCTCCCTGTTCCACCAGCGACGTGAGTGTGGCACCGGCTTGGAGAGCGGCACTGCTTTGTTGATTGCCTCCTGAATGGCAGATGTCAGCACACTGACAGCTTCGTTGAACTCTTCTATCGTGTCTAGCTCCTTTGGCTCCGGCACTGCCTCCAACTGTTCTTCCAGCTGCTCCCTGAACTGCTCCCAGTCAGCCATCCTGTAGTTCCGGAATGGGGCTGGCAGGTTGTGCGTCGCCTCTAGGTCGAGCACTGTGATGATTGGCACATGATCCGTACCTGGCCCTCGCAGCTTGGGGCTAGTATCACACGTAACCACTTTCTCAGCTACGTTGTCAGTACAGAACATGTTGTCAACCTGAGTCCAGTTCTTGGTGGCCATCGACTGCAGCGTTGGCGTTCGTTTTGGTAGCGTCATTACCATGTTATAGTCTGCTAATAACGAGATGAGCACTTCTGCATCCCTGGTTGCTGCCACTGTGAATAGATGGTGATTCCGTTCCTCATCCCACATAGCATGGTGCCTGTTGAAGTCCCCGCACCATAGCATCGAATCAGTTTCCTGCTGGATAAGATTGTGCCGTTCTGTGTCGATGAAGCGATCAAGTGTCCAGAGGGTGTCTGAATGATTGCAGTCATTGTAAATGTTGAAGATGGTGACTTTGCCTTGGGAGTGTTGGAGTTGGATCACCGTGATATCGTTTGTTCCTTCGAGTGAGACCTGCGCCCACAGATTTGTATCTAGGCTGGTATTACAGAACCATCAGTAAGGTGGGAAGTGGGATAGATCACACGCCAATTGTGGTTTTCCTTGGTGTTGCCTAGGGCGTCAATGTAGGGTTCTTGCAGGAGAATGATGTCCCACTCTTTGTGTAGAGCGGAATTGATGAGGTCGTAGTGGGCTTGGTCGGACTTGTTGAGATTTTGTTGGTATATCCTCAGTCTCTTTGGTGTGGGCTCTATGGTGTCAGACATTAGTTTCGGCCTGTGGAGGGCAGCCCAATGTTACTGGTTGTGTCCCCCATCTGCTGGTGGGGCCTAGTTCAATTCTGTTGGCCGAGGTGACAGGGCTGGCCCGCTGGTGTGGGGACTGTGGCCAACCAGCATCCATCGGTTCACGCTGACTGTGCCCAAAAGGGAGGGTCATCTGCTTAAGCTTACCTTTGTGGTGGGTGGCCGTCTGCCACCTGTCGTCAGCAACGACAAGGGGGTCTGCCGTCAACCAGTGCGGCGGGAGGGTGGACATTGCGTTATTTGTGATTGTCTGCCTCTAATTTTGATATTTAAGATCGCTACAATATGTCCACGAACTCTAACCTAGATTTGACAGATAGGGGGAAATTGAAAGGCACAGCGTTGCATAGGCTTCCGAAGCTGGGCACATTGCTTTCCAGCGCTACTCTCAGCACAGCCTGCCTTGGGCTCTTATACTCCTCCACCTGAGACCGCCACAGAGTCAATCTTTCAACCCTTTCCGCCACCAAATACTACACGAAATGGACATCTCAACCGATCTTCTCCGCTTATCAGGAACAGTCGCATTCGTTCCAGGGCTCAGTGTCGCTTTCAAGCTGGCGATCCTCATTATACAAACCGTTCAGGTATCTGGGCTCTACGCGTTTATAGCCTCCCCCCAACTTCATTCGCGTTTTCAGACCTCCAAAAGGAACGCGACCAGACTCCAGGGCTTAGGTTACTCCATCGTAGTCTTCCTTGCCACCATCTCACAAAACATGGAGAGAAAATGGGACACTGCCCCAACTGCACTGAAGACGAGACTAGATGAATTGGAGGTGTAGGTTTAGCTTAAGTCATTTCACGGTAGGAAGTTATGAATCTGGTTGTAATGACAGGATATTGGAAGAAGTTCTGAAGATTGTGAGAAGGACGGCATCTTCGTCTGCTCTGAAAGCTTTCCTCAACGCGGGAGATCGTGATTCTAACATCACGATGTTGGAGAAGCGATTATTAAATACTCAAATTTTGATCCTGAGCCAGAGTATAACATTTAACTACAACACAAAACATGAGGTCAGGAACATACCATGTCCACCCAGCACATCTTATATCAAGGTTACTCTTGAACCTCAGTGGGAAAGGGATAAGCAACGCCAATGGGAAGCTGCAGGCACCATATCATCGGATGACTGTTTGAATGTGAGCATAGTGTGTCACTCTTGAAAGACAAGAGATAATTACCGTTTGTATGAGTAGAGACGAAGCCTGTCTTTCACCTCACTAGAAGTCTCTTCTTGCTCTTTGTCAATGGACTGTCCTTCCGGGTTATGCCACGTAGCGTCGTCCAACCACTGCGGTTTAGGGTTGAAAGTTGGGCGATGTTCGGCCGTAAGCTCAGGAGGTCCAGAGTTACAAATATATGCACCCTCTCTGTGCGAAAAGAGATACACGGTAGGTTCCATCGCCTCCACATCCATATCTGAGTACCATTGAAAGGTGCACACATCTCCTGGATCAGAAGGACCGTCTACAGCTGTCAGATTAGTGTTCCGTCCCTGTTGAACGGCAGTTACTGTTATCATGCCAGTCAAAGAGTAGTTCCAGAGTTATAGGAGGACGATGCTGACCAAGTTTCAAGTCGTGTGCGGCAATCGAGAGGCCATGTTGAGCGATGATCGAGGGAGTGAGGTGATGCAGCACATTCCATGCATGCATCTCATCAATATTATCATACTCTAAAAAAAACCATGACCACACTTTTGCGGGGATAGTAAGAGGGATAAGCCTGGAATACAGCGTGTAATTAAGCAGGCATCTAACAAACGGAGAAATGAACTTGCCGTCGTCTTTGGCAAGGTTGCCCATCATCGCTCACTACATCTTCTGCAGGAATGTAATCGAGGTACTCGTAGCCACTCTGAAACCCCGGATGCGCGCTCCACGAGAGTGCCCCAGATTGAGCTTGCAACGAGTGGTGAATGTTGTCAACAACTACAAAGTCACCAGCTTCTGTTACATAACCAATGTCTCCCAATTTCATCGGGCCAGTGGGACGGACATAAAACACACTCGTTCCTAGCCAGCCTCGCTCAAAGAATGCAGCCCCAAGCACCGGAAGGTCGAGATCATCATAGCGACATTGGAGAAGATCCAAGAGGTCATCAGAGCTTGGCAGCCGCTGTAACGACTGACACAAACTATATGCTATTGATATAGCTGGGTCCCGGCCGTTGAGTATGCCCCTGTCCACAGTCAGCGCCAACGTAGTAGTGATTATGATAATATGTACTGACTTCGGAAGGGATCCCCACATGCCATCATAAACATTGGACTATCATGTCCCATTACCATAACTGAGATCGGGTGGGAAGGAAAGCAGCCTGTTCCTAGCTGCTGGAATTCAGTCAAGGCCTAATCACTGATCTTTAAACATCCAAATGAGAACCCAAGAATATGGCATACACTCAGAGATGTTCGCTGCTCTAACATGTATTGGTTATATGCAACCTCATGTTTGTGTGCAATGACGCACCATATTATATATACCATAAATTGTCTCTACCGGATTTGAAGGCAGTTTCCGCTTGAGCCAACTTGATAAAATTTCAAGGTGATCTCCAGGCAGGTGATACACCTGGAATGGAATGATGGCTGCGGCTCTACTCCCTCCAACAAGCTGCAATAAGTAAGGGCTCCTGTGAACGCTCGAGAGTCAACTCTTGGGATTCTCTCAACCACGCAAGGCTTACCGAATGTGTCTGTGATAATTGAGATTTCTCAGAAACTAAGTAATTGTGAAAAGAGATCTAAGATCTCAAAAAAGGGCGCCTTACAAGATCTGTTTTCCCGGGAGACGCCATACCGTAGTAGTTTTTCACCAACACCGTTCTATTATCATAACGCTTCGCTTTCTGCAGTTCAACTCTCACTGAACCGGGACTCGAGCGTCGTTGAGAACGAAGCAAGACTCGATATTGGCCGATTGTCTCGAAAACGACGATGTCATCGCACGTGTAGGTGCGAATCTAGATTTGAATACGTATGAGCATGGGGAAACCTCCAGGAAGGATAATTAATACGTACATCAGGATCGTCTCTCGTTGAATCCGGGCAAAGATTGAGGTCTCCGAGGCTCAGAACCTTGTTGTACATTGCGTTGACAACACCCTCCTGTGAACTCACCACTCTTGTGATATTTTGGAGCTGCGAAGCCATCTCTATTGAACCAGAAGTGGTGTAGTGTATATAGGGACTGGACTCACTGCCATTGAAGCATCCACGCCCAATAGAAGCTATATCCTTGGAGTGAGTGTTAACTTGGCATTTATGTCTGTTATTCGCTCACCAGAATTGACCTCTGCACGTCTGATAATCGCTTCTCCAGCAGCATGATACCGAAGTCGCGATCTCCTGCGTTGAGAAAGGCCTTCACAGTTGACGAAGATGCCGTCCTTTTCACAACCTTGAGAACATCTTCTTATCCTACCATCCAGCGCGATGCATAAATTTCTGCGGTGAAATGACTTAAGCTTGGACATACGCCTCAAATTCATCAAGTATCTTCTTGAGTGCAGTGGGAGCAGCGTCCCATTTCCCATCCATATTTTCCGCAATGGTAACCAGACAGTCTGCGATGAAGTGGCCCAAATATTGCAACCTTGCTGTGTTCTTTTTGGAGATCTGCGAATGCAAACAAAGTTAGCAGAGGACATGAACGCACCTAGGTAACATACCTGAACAGTCTGTATAATTAGCATCGCCAGCTTGAGCGCCGCACCGAGCCCTGAAACAAGAGCAAATGTTTCTGATAAGCGAAGGAGATCGGATGAGATGTCCATTTCGTGTAGTGTATCGTGGAGGAAATCGTTGAAGGTCGAATCTGTGGCGGTCAGAGGCTGGAGGAATATAAGAGCTCAAGGAGGCTGGTCTGCGAGTAGCGCTGAGAAAACACAGCATGCAACGTGTCCAGCTTCGGAGGCCTATGTAATGCTGTGCTGTTCGAATTCGTCCTATCTGTCAATTCTAGGTCAGAGGTCAATATGACTTGATTACTTCGCTGTACCGAGAAAGGAAATATAATAGTTTCTACTCACCCTAGGATGTAAAGGATCCAACTGGCGAGAAGGGTGTTTGAAGTGACCCATTTCAAGGATCTTTCCTGCCGGAATGCCCACACCGCGGAGGACGAAGTTCTGTGGTGAAAATGTCTAGGTGATATCAGAGAGCAAGGCGGTGTGTGCCTGAGCGGTAGAGACCCATATGTGAAAAATAATACAAACCATATGAGGTAACCGTTGTAATACCTGGAGGTGAATCGTGGATGATTAGACATGAGTTCCAGCAATCATACTCAAAAGCATTGACGCTGCCCGTCAGGATTGGGAGCCTAAAATCCACTTCTGAGATAAACTCTTAGTTGGAGAAAATATTGTATTACGGTTCCATGCTGTTGAATATAACACCGTGAGTGGATCTCGTGACTTGTCACGGAATATTGAACGTCCACTCTTCTTATTATCATCCACTCCCGCAAGTCCACCTTTCTCCATAGTTTAATAGATATATAAAGCCGATGTAGTAGAAGGCTCACCTCAGTCGTTTATATCCCGACTGAGGTGAGTAATTCGCGTTTTTTCTATTCTCATAGTGAACTCATAAACGCTATACAGATTATATTATAGTCACCTTTCTATAGGTTATGGGCCTTCCTCGTCATTAAACAAAACTACGATGATATAGAACGGTGCCACTCATATTTTACACCCTATCATGGCGTCAAATGACTCCCTATCACCATCTATTACTCTTATCAAACCTGCTCAGGCATACGCAGGTGAAAAACTCGACAAACTCAAGGCTAACTACAAAACCTGGGTAGAAGATGCCGATCTATATCTCACAGCCTGTGGCCTCAGTGGCTATATTGATGGCACTACTATTAAGCCAACTACCTCCGAACCTCGTGCTGCTGCTAACTGGCTGGCTAACGACAAACTGACCGCTGCCTTGCTCTTTGGTACCATAGAAAAGACAGAGTGGGAGTTTATCGACCGCAAACTTGGTGCCAAATCAAACTGGGATACCCTGATTGCTCGCAACCAAAACCAGGGGCCTATTCGTCAGGTCAATTACTTACAGGAGGCAATGTCCCAAAAGTTTGTTCGTGGTACGCCACTCCCAGTGACTGCTGAAAAGATTTGTTCCGCTGTTGACCATGCCTATGATATGGGGGATATCTCCCGTGACCTCATGAAATGCATTCTACTAATAAGTGGCCTGGCAGACTTTCCCCACGTACGCTCCATCATGTCTCGCGATATCTCATCTGCAACAAAATCCAACCCCATCACTTCCATACAACTTCGCAAATACCTGGACGATGAACAGGCACTCCAGGATTCTGATACAAAGCGCACACACTCTCAGGATGCCGTTGCCTTGTCAGCACAGGCCAAACCAAAGAATACTATTATCTGCACAAATTGAAAGCGCAATGGTCACTCAGCTGCCTATTGCATCTTCCCTGGTGGGGGTATGGCTGGAAAATCCATTGAAGAATCAAAGCAGGCTAGACGTCGCGATCGTTACATACAACAGAATAAACAACCTCTACCAATGTCTCAGTCAACTAAAAACAAAATGTCTGTCAAGGTTCAAGGTGCTGATGGCAATGCGTACTTCCTCACAATTGATCCTGCCCACCTAACCACAACCAGCGCATCTGTAACCACAAGCCTCGCTTCGACAACTAATCCTGTAACTGCCGAATTTGCTGGAATTGCCACCCCTCCCTCTGCAATGCTTGACACTGCTATGATCCCTCATACTCAAATTGAGGAGATTGAATACCAAGGCTGGATTGCAACAGAGGAGGAGCCGAAGACCAATATTAATTGGCACACACTACCCGTTGCAATGAATGCCCTTGAAACATCTCCACAATGGCAATCTGAATTATCTGTGATCAAATGCCCCTTCTGGCTTGATACTGGCGCAAGTGTTCACATATCTCCCGATAGGAATGATTTCACATTCCTAACGCCAATTACACCCTGCTCAGTCAAAGGCCTTGGTGGTTCATCTGTGACTGCTATCAGGATTGGTGACATCACCCTCCATGTTGCAAAAGGATTCCCTTTAAAGCTTCAGAATGTTCTATACATACCTGAGGCCACTGTCCGTCTAGTATCTGTCCGATGTCTCACCTGTGACTCCAACACTGTCCTACACTCCGATGATGCTACATGCTGGATCACCGATAGGACCACTGGCAATGTTATAGCATGTGGTCAGCTCCTACCCCAGAAAAATCTCTATGCACTTACAATTTCCTCTGATCATGTGGAAAATGCATACTCTGTCCACCCTAATGCCAACCTTGAAACCTGGCACAAATGTCTCGGTCATGCAAACTACCAGTCCATCCTGGACATGGAAAAAAGGGGACTACTCCAAGGTGTGCCGACTTCCCACTCCACACACGCACCACCTAAATGTGAATCCTGTGTCCTTGGAAAACAGACAAAGACACCAGTTCCAAAAGTGCGTGAAGATGGAGAAGGGCACCGTGCGACACGAAGGTTAGAAAAAGTCTGGGTGGACCTCAATGGACCACATGCTATAGAATCACGAACTGGCAATCATTATATAATGAACATTGTTGACGACTATTCTAATTTCCCCTGGTCCATCCCTCTGAAACTGAAAAGTGATGCATTCTTGCAACTGCAGATCTGGTAAAGGGCTAGAGAAAATGAGATGGGATTGAAGGTTGGGATGTACCATGCTGACAATGGAGAACTAAAGAGCAATGACATGGCAAACTGGCTGATGTCACAAGGAATTGACCACCAGTATACTGTTCCTAACACATCTGCCCACATTGGAAGGGTTGAACGCATGCACCGTACCTTAATGTCTAAAGCGAGAACAATGCGGATCTATGCTAAGTTACCACCCTTTCTCTGGGATGAGCTATACCTTACAGCCTGCCACCTCCATTGCAAAACAATCACACGCTCCCTCCAAGGTCGTACCCCTTGGGAGATATGGTTTGGCAGGACACCAGATTATTCTTACCTGTGGGAAATTGGCTGTCGCACCTTTGTCCTTATCCTCAACAAACACAATCCGAAGATTTATGAATGGTCTATAGAATGTGTCCTTATAGGCTATGATGCTAAATCAAAATCCTACCGCTGCTACGATCCGGCAACAAAATCAGTCTATAGTTCCTATCACGTACATTTCATCGAACGCCATGAAACCTCTCATCCCCCGTTGGTTGCTCCCACTGATAGCCATGCCACTGACACAATGCCACACCCAAAGCCAGCTGTTTTGGAACCAATCCCTGCCGATGATGATTATAATGATCTGATATTACCCAGCTTAAACCCTCCAATGATCGCACCAGATCCACCTACCATTTGCAAATCAGCACGCATTGCTGATAAAATACTGGATGGACCTACATGACTGGAGAAAGCTGTTCAGGATGCTAAAGACAGCGCTTGTCGTCTAAAGCAACATAAGGAAGAATGTCAAAAAGCACTGCATGACTTACATACTGCAAGTACTGACCAACACTCCGCTACTTCAGCAGATGTCGCCGCTGACACTACCATTGACCCCCCAACTACCCTATTCCTCCATGGCATTGACAATGCAACATCTACACTTGGGACAGCCCTAGCCGCCATTATAGACACCACTGGACTTGATCCCTCAACTCTTGGATCCGATGGTGTCCAGATCCGAGGTCCCAACAAGCCAAAAGATCTGAAAAGGTCATCCAATCTTCAAAATCAAGCGAGATGAAAATGGAAATGCAGTCAGGTGGAAAGTGCGTCTGGTCTTCAAAGGTTTTGAGCAGATATATGGCAAATATTACCATAGAACCACCTCACCAACTGCATGCATGGAGTCCTGGCGTGTTCTTCTACATATTGCTGCTAGCCTTGGATGGGATGCCCAACAAGTTGACATCAAAACTGCTTTCCTGTATGGACAATTACCAGAAGATGAGGTGCAGTACATGGAACAACAGATAGAATTTAAAGAAAAGGGCAAGGAGGACTGGGTATGGATGCTACAACGGGGACTATATGGGATGAAACAAAGCGGCAGAATCTGGAACAAAACCTTAAATGACCACATGGTAGGCTGGGGATTCTCTTGGCTTGCATGTGAACCATGTGTCTACCATCATACTACCAGTGCTGGGACTGTCATTGCTGCTGTCCATGTCGATGACTTCCTCTGCATCTCCAACCATAAAGATGAAAATGAACGCTTTAAACACCAAATGCGAGAAGCTTGGACTATCTCTGACCTTGGAACGGTTCACTTTGTCATTGGCATAGCAGTAGAATGGGATAGGGATAACAAAACTGCTAGGCTGTCACAAACTGCCCTAATTGATAAAATTATCCATATCTTTGGGCAGAAGGACGCTTTCTCTCTCTCTATCCCGATGAACCCTGGACTCAAATTGCAATGCGTGCAACATAACACTCTACCCCTGGAAGAACAAGATGACCTTAAAAAGATACCATATCGCTCCCTAGTTGGATGCCTCCTCTACCTGGCCATTGGAACCCGCCCTGACATATCATATGCCTGTCACGATCACAATATGGACACCTTGTCTATATCATTGTCCTTCTGAACCAATCTTTCCAAATGGATCTTCCGAATCCCAAATCACCCTTGCCTCGATACTTCACACACATTTGATCCGGTCACCCAATCCAGTTCAGGGATCACTCCATGAAGTGTTTAGTGAAACAATCAATAACCAGGTCCGATCATAATCTTTTCTGGAAAAGAAGCACCCTGACTATCCCCATCACTATCCCCATCTTTTCCAATGAACTCATTGATTGAGTTATTTCTATTGTGTGGAAGCTTGCAATGACATTCCATATCATCATACTCTATGATATGAATGTTCTAGGCCCTCAGGATCACCCTCTGAAGAATTTAGGGACGGTTAGTTCTACCCGAAGAGCCATGCGACTCGGAAACATGTTTCAAGAGTTATTGTTGGTCCGTTAATCTTTTTCTTCATTCACAATTTTTATACCACCCTTGTTCTTTGTTTCCTATGGCTTTTAACTAGTATACATGTACCTTAGCTATTTTCCGACCATCACGGACTCATTCCCATTTGCTCTTCCTTCCAAATGGTTCAGTATATAGCTAGCACATTTGCATGTATATTCCCTAGTTCAATTATTGTATGTCAACTTGATTTTCTACTCACACTTGCCAACTCACTCCCAACTCACCTTCAACAACAACTTTATATTTTTGAGTAAGCACTCCAATTCCACTTTTATTAGTTAAATCCACTTCAAGAGATGTAAGATCATTGGCTGTGATCGACATGAACTGCAAAGTTCATTCAATCCACAAGATAGAATCCTTTCGGAACCTCTGTCTCTTCGGAACTATGCACTTCATTCACAGACGTTCCGAAAGCCATTCGCTTTTACTGTAGGATTTTTATTCACTTTCCGAAACCATCCTGTTACCATCAGGAATATTTCCGAACACATTTACTAACACAACATTCATCCACAACATTTACCACTATTATTTGGATTCTGACAATGCCGTTCAATAACTTTCACAATTTCTTGACTCCTACTCCTATATACACTGGAATGCTGCGATCCGTGTAATTCGATATCTTAAAGGTACGAGAGACCTGCAGTTACATATCGGTGGCGACAAAATCACCCTTCTTGGGTTCACCGATTCAGATTGGGCCAACTGCCTTTGATATGAGACGCAGTATTGGCGGTTATGCATTCACATTAGGATCAGGAGTTATATCGTGGAATGCAAAGAAACAAAAAACCGTTGCCGCATCATCTTGCAAAGCTGAATATACTGCTGGATTTGAAGTGGCAAGGGAAGGCATATGGCTTCGGGCACTTTTGGATGGTATCCACATGGGCAACACAGCTGCCACTACTATCCTATGTGACAATAACACCACCATTGACCTATCAGAGGATCCGCTCCTTCATGCACACATCAAACATATTGATATTAAATTTCACTTTCTTCGTGAACGAGTACAGTCCAAGGAGCTCACTCTAACCTATGTCAATACCAAGGACAACCTTGCTGACATTTTTACAAAACCCCTTGAATCACAACTCTTTACAAGACTGAGAACCTTCCTCGGTCTACGATAAACAGGACATCCATGTGAGGAGGAGCACTCACGGTGAGGAGGAGTGTTGAATATAACACCGTGAGTGGATCTCGTGACTTGTCACGGAATATTGAACGTCCACTCTTCTTATTATCATCCACTCCCGCAAGTCCACCTTTCTCCATAGTTTAATAGATATATAAAGCCAATGTAGTAGAAGGCTCACCTCAGTCGTTTATATCCTGACTGAGGTGAGTAATTCGCATTTTTTCTATTCTCATAGTGAACTCATAAACGCTATACAGATTATATTATAGTCACCTTTCTATACATGCAACCGACACCATCTCCCTGTCATGGATGAGACTTAGGGTGGTAGTTTACAATTATTGATATTCCAGTTCAGGGCTTGGCCTCGAGCTCTGGGTGACTGCTTTATCAGGAACGCGAGTCGATCTTATGTACCAGAATGTAATAATGAAAAATAGGTCAGCGGATGAAACATGCATGCTGAATATCTCAACATCAAGTTATGCTCTGGAATATCATTACTATCAGCCATTTCAGAGAGGGGGAGACACATTGCCAGGCTTTCGCCCAAATCCAGTGTTCGCCCTTAAGGCCTTAAATTGGGTTTCGCTGGTCCTTAAGGCTTAATTAAGGCTTAAGGGTTTTTAAGGGCAAATATTTAAGACCTTAAATGAATATAATATTAAATTTTATGCAATTTTTGTGTTAATAAACAAGATAAATATCAAGAAATTCAGGGAGCCAGCAGCATCAACCATTATACTCTTCATCTGATGGAATCTCAATCTCTCCATCATCCAGCCATTCATCCTCTTCAACTTCAGCCAAGGCTTGCATCAGGGCCGACTCAGCATCAATTTCTGCAGGACTTAGTCATGATGGGGGCTGTTTCTGGCTGCCAAAAAGGATCACCAATGTCATTGGTTCCATTTGAAGATGCGGCCACCATGATTGTTGACAGCAGGCTCGGGCACTTCGCATTTGTCATTGGAATCCTCTTCCAGTTCAGCAGCTCATGCTTCAGCGATCCATTTTGCCATCTCTGTGTGCCAACTGTGTCTGCTGGAGACGAGCATTTGGCCTCACTCAGCCTTGTCTTCATTATCTTGGTCACCAAGTAAATCTGAATAGCGGGGCACTGCAAGAAGGGTGTTGGTGGATGTATGGACTTTCAGCTTCCCTTGGGATTTTGCCAGTCCAAGAGACTGGTGTTCAGTTTTGATGTCAGAACCAATCTGACAGAATGAAGGTGAGTTCCATGACAGCAGTTTAAGCCATAGAATTCACACTTACTTTTGTCATTTTAGCCAGCTTGTTAAGTCCCAGGCAGTTGCAATGTTGAGTCTGTTTGACCTTCAAATCCGGGAACACCCATTCACACCCCGCTTGGTTGACAACAATTTTAAGCAGAAGCTTGGCAAAACTCGTGAGCTTGGATGAGGGAGAAACAAACAAAAAATCATATTCTCAGATGACACATGGATTCATCAGCCTTAAGCCTTAATTAAGCCTTAAAAATTCGACATTGTCCTTTAACCCCTAATTTAAGGCCTTAAAATGGGCGCCTAATTTTTAACCCTTAACCCTTAATTGAACACTGCCCAAATCTGGTCCCGTTCTGCTGCCCCAATGACACATACTAAACAGGTCATCAGAGGATATGACCAGGAACATGTAAGTTCCCGCATCACTTGTGACTTAAGTATAAACATCAGAAAGGCTGTGTAATTTAATAGCAAGGTAGTTTGGGCACATGGGACACCTACTAATATTCAATAATACACTTGTGGAAGTGGGCCAATCCTTTGTACAACAGGATCAATCCCCCCCCCCCTTTTTTTTTTTTCACAGATGTTAGGTGCATATAGGTAGTATACCTAGTAACCAACCCTAATATCTTCTGATAGTCTCTTCTTTATTAAATTTTTCTTAAAACTATACTGACATTCACTTTATGAATTCTCAAAAATATTCCTTATTTTCTTGATTATTCTCTTATTTTCTCTTTATGCTGCCCTGATATTTTGCTTCCAAGCCAAGTAGTTGGTTTTGGATACCTTTGGCATTACTGGTGGCAACAAATGAATTTTCACCATGTGATTAAAGGCAGCCAATTGTAGGGTAAATGCAAGTGACACAGCTCACTACAATCTTCCTCCTCAGTTTGAACAGTCACTGAAGATATTACATATAGTACAAAGACTGAAAAAGTTATAGTTGTTAATTTAGGTAGCTACAAGCAATATGACAGCTTGAATAGTCACTGGAGTTGTTAATTTAGAGAACTTCTCAATCCTAATCCTACTGCCACCAGAAGAGTTACTAGTTATTTTCCCAAATTCCTCCAACAGACCCTTTTGATTGTCTTTTTTTAATTAATAGGAAGTTGTTTATTAAATATCAACACATGGTTTTTCATGATGCCCTACCTTGGTGATAATACTATAATAGGGAGCAGTCTCATAATAGTATATGAAGATGTAGGATATATCCATGGACAACACCGATGCCAAATCAGAAAAATGGGTTCATATGGTGTACATTATAGAAAGGTGGCACAACTATAGAAATAAATGAAGCTTAGCATCACATCATGAGCTGACAAGTTAGAGTTGAACTGCAGAAGGCAAAAGCATTATGATAATAGAATGGTGTTAGTGAAAAACTACTATGGTATACCATCTCCTGGAAAGACAGATCTTGTAAGGTGCCCTTTTTTGAGATCTTAGGCAGCGTTTCACAATTCCTCAGTTTCTGAAAAATCTCAATAATCACCGACAAATTCGGTAAGCCATGCTTGGTTGAGAGAGTGGCAGCAGCTGAATTTTGAGCATTCACAGGAGCCCTTACGTATTGCAGCTTGTTGGAGGGAGCAGAGTTGCAGCCAGCGTTCCATTTCAGGTGTATCACCCACCCGGTGATCACTTTGAAAGTTTACCAAGTTGGCTCTGGCGAACACTTTTGTCAAATCCAGTAGAGGCAATTTACAGGATATTTGATATGGTTCATTGTGAGACAAAAACACAAGGTTCTAGATAACTGAGGCATGTTGGAGCAGCAAACATCTCTGAGTGTATGCTATGTTTTTGAGATCTCATTCAGCTATTTAATGAACCAATAATTAGGCCTTGACTGAATTCCAACAGTTCAGAACCAGCTGCTTTCCTTCCAATTTTTGGGCTCTGGTAGTGAATTGTCATTGTTTTAACTACCCCTAGTTAATCTCCTATGTTATTATTATTTGCCCTGCAAACATCAGATTACATAATCACTCTGATGGATCAGCAGAGCTGCTTAACAGAGAATAAAAAGAAAAATAATCACAAAAACAAGACCCAATTCAATTCAAGACTTCTGGCCTCAGAATATCTTTTGTTTATAACTAATAAACCAATTGGTAACTAATGGTCAGTAGAATCATGGAACTGAATGTCTGAGCTTGATTTGTCTTGTCTGTTATCTCAGCCATCATACTCTTCATCGCACCAATGTTTCCATTGAGAGCACTTGATAAGGCATGGCTGATGTCAGTGTCAGGAATGTTTTAGAGACATCAAAGAGCATAGTGGATAGGATAAGACTGCAGAGGCCTATGAGTAGCATGGGATGTTGGCCAATTCTGCAGGAGAGAGACAAGACAATTCAAAGAAATACTACAGCTTCTTGTGCACCAACAAGGCACTGGAATGTCAAAAGGGGACTCTAGCAAGTTACCCAAACTCTAGCAAGTTACCCAAAAAAGCAGGAAAGAACAAAGACAAATTTTCTACAGTAAAAAAAGTGTAAGCAAGGAAAAACTCAAGTTTCATAATAGAATGATCCTGACCTTTAACAATAAAATTGAAGAGGAGTGTCTGGAAATCTTCCAGCAGTTTCTCAGTTGATTGTAGCTGAGCAAGGGTGTAGATCATATCACTCTGTAAGATTAGGCTTTGAAGTTCATCTATTCAGATATTATAAAGCTGAGATATAGCAAGAACAGGACAGACCATAGTGCAGAAACCAGTCAAGAGACCAAAGTAATACATGGAGCATCCTAGGACTAATAGTAGTGTTTAATATTGGAAAGGCAATTCTATTGGCAAAGAAGCCTGCAACAACTGTAAGTTCAGCAGAAGAGCTTAAGAGCCCAGATAATACATGTAAACTACTTATAGTCTTTAGTTCAGGTATAGAGAGCGACTAATCAGGAGAATAATAAAGAACAATGGACAGTTTACTCCAAAGTTGTGTCAAGTGCACCTTATTTTTACTACACTCCACCTCACTTGAGGCAACATTGAGTCCAAGCTATGATACAATAGAGTGGGAACAAAAAGAGGCTGTCCAAAAAAACTCTCATTTGTGGACTGAGCAGTGCCTTAGAGGTACACAGGGCTTCTAGGAACCATGGTCACATAGAAAAGGTGAGAGATGGCAGTGAGTCTGGCAGGAGCCATCAATAGGAATGGATGGGGCTGTGCAGCAAACATAGCTTACACAATCATTCAGAAAGAGATGAGGACCTGTTCATAGTCTCCAGGAGTGAATGCAGGGTCTATCAGGGCTGTAGATATTGGTTGTAGCTCTGTTTGAGCAAGCTTTCCAGTGTGTGTGAGTCCAGCAGAGGTGGAAGGGGAACATGAGCTAAAAATGAGAATGTGATGTGGGGATCACTCAATGTGATGGTGTGACATAGAAACAGCATGTCATGACATGGGGTGAAAAGATGCAGCAAGAATGTATGTAGGAAATAACAAGGAAGAGTGAGTTCATTCGTCCAGTAGTAGTCTGAGCACCATAATAAGAGTGAGAGCAACAGATCATGAATACCGATGCAAATGTGTGCAAGAAAATGCAAGATCACAAGTGTGCGTGCATATGAGAAGCCAGGGGTGGAATGTGAGTGCAGACATGCAAATGCGAGTGCTTGCAATGAGTGATAAACTGGTTGTGCATAGGGTGTGTGAATGATGGAAATCAAGTGTGTGGATGAGTGCAAGTGTACACAAGCAATAGACTGTGATAGACCAGGTGTGTGTGCAGATATGCATGAGAAGTTGAATGCACATGTCATAGCTGATACAAGTGTGAGTGCATGTGAAGGAGGTGCTGGTGGCAATGACACTACTTGAGGTGTCAGTGCGCATAGCAGCAGTTGCTGCAGCAGCAATGCAATGGGATGTGGTAGAGGTGGGTGTGCTGGAGTCTTCTTGGTGCATCTTGAGGATTTTGGAAAGACCACTGTCAGGCTTTTGAGGGAGAAGTATGGTGTGGCCAAAATAAGTGATAAAGTCAAACACAATTCTGAGCTGTATTCATCATCACCTAATGAAGGTGTGGTCTGCTGGTTAATAAATTTGTGCACCAAGGAATTGGAGCCATTGTTCAAGATAGCAATACAAACTCTTGGGGTCAAAACTTCCCATAATGATGGTGGAGATGGAGGTAAGGGTTTGGGAAGAAGAAGAGTGAGCATCATCACCAACAATGATATTATCGGTAATTGTAGATATTGTATAACTCCCATTCACCATGTCCTTCTGAATTGAGAGACTGGTCATGAAGGTTAATTACTACACAAAAGAAAAGTCTCCATAGATGTACCTCCTTCCACCATATGAATCCAACTAAGAAGCTGCTGATGCAAAATAATGCAGCTATGAAGCAAGGCAGGGTATATGGATATGGATAAATTTCTGGAAATTGGACTATCAAATTGTTCTTGTTAACCTTTCATATGGATGAGAAAGTCCACCACCAATGAAAGCAGCAACACTTTTCCCAGCTGATTATTGAACAATCAATATCATCCCTAGGACAAATGTGGTGAATTGTAAAGCTCACCTGTGCCCACAGCCTGGAAGATGCCAGTGTGATGAGCCTTGGCAGGCCTGGCACAGGTATGGAGCCTGTCTCTGGGATGCCAGTCATGGAGTACAAGCTCAAGCAATCTACTCCACTTATCAGGAACAGTTGCACTTGTCCCAGGGCTCAGTGTTACTTTCAAGCTGGGGATGCTGATCATACAAACTGTTCAGGTATGTTACCTTGGCACGTTCATGTCCTCTGCTAATTCTATTTCTATTCACAGATCTCCAAAAGGAACACAGCAAGGTTGCAATACTTAAGCCACTACATCGCAGACTGTCTGGTCACCATTGTGGAAAATATGGATGGAAAATGGGATGCTGCATGAACTGCACTCAAGACAAAACTTGACTAGTTTGAAGTGTATGTTCTAGGTTAAGTCCTTTCACCATAGAAATTTATGTATCCTGCTGGAATGGTAGGATATTAGAAGATGTTCTCAAGGTTGTGAAAAGGATGGTGTTTTCGTCAACTGTGAAAGCCTTTTTCAATGCAGGAGATCGTGATTTCAATATCATGATGCTTGAGAAATGATTATCAGACATGCAGAGGTCGATTCTGGTGAGTGGATAACAGACATAAATGGAAAGTTGTCAAAAGTTGTCACTCACTCTGAGAACATAGCTTCTGCTGGACATGGATGCTTCCATGGCAGTGAGCCCAGTCTCAAGGTTTTCTATACCACTCCCAGCTCAATGGAGATTAATAAGAAATGTAATAGAAATATTTTTATATTTTATTTTTATTTTTGTATTTTGTTTGAATTTATTTGATGTTTTATTTGAGTTTCTTCAATGTGCACAATAGGCGCTAGTTTTGCAATCTAAGCAAATATGTATTGAGATGTGGGGGATGCGCTGATGCAGATGCAAACTGTCAGCGCTTAAAGATTGCATACTGTAATGTGAGCTTTGTAGATAGAGATAAAGCTTCAACTTAGCAAAAATGAAGCAACTATTGAGTTGAATAACAGCTTTGAAATGAAAGCAAATGGTCAGTGACAATTTGTTGACAGTAAAGTGGTTGCAGAGATATTAAGCAAGAGATTCAGAATATTGAGAACTTTGTGGAGATTTACTGCCTTATTTTATAGCGAGAACTACAAGTGTATTTAAACAAAACAGTAGCCAGGGTGACTCTCTTGTGGATGAATGAGAAATATGGGGTTGATGGAGTGGTTCTGGGGTTGGAATCTATATGAGGGAAGGATTGCACAAATATGGAAGTAATTACTGTCTAAAACTTCTGAAACCAATCTGTGAGCTTTGGTAACTACAAATCATGTAAATTACAATCTATTCTGAGTTAAAAGAACAAGAAAAATGAAAGGAAAACTTCTGAAACTTCATTTGAAGGTCTGGGTGCTTGTCCTAAATTAAATGAAAGCACTCGGGCTTTGGTCATGGATCAGTGATGATAGGGGTGTATAGAAATGGTTTTCCAGTTACCATATTTGTCTTTGGTAACATTTCAGAGTTGCGTGGTTGCCAATCGGTGGCTATCTCAGCCCACTCGTGTTTGAATAGCATATATGTGTGCTTACATGTTTGGTTGCATTTGGGTTTGTTCAGCCAGTTGAATCTAAAAATAAACAAAGTATTTCTAAGGTTGTTAACCTTGAATTGAAGTTAGAGATCCTGTGTGATTGTTTTTGCTTTTCTATTTTCCTTTGAGTGGCTCTGTTGATCTATCAGAGTGATTATGTAATCTGCTGTTCGCAAGATAGATAATGATAACAGAGATGGCTTTGCAGCTCCAGAATATCACAACAGTTGGACAAGCAATATACAATGGGGTCCTCCACCTCAAGGATCTCATTTGCCACAGGACCCCAACAATGTTTGCAGTGTGGGATGATCCTGATCCAAGTGTCTGTATTATTATTTTAGGATGGCTTCCACTGATCCACATTCAAATCTAGATATGTACTTACACATGGGATGACATTGTCATTTTGCAGACAATTGGCCAATATTGAGTCTCCCTACATTCTCAACAACACTTGAGTGCCAATATTTTTAGATTCAACCAGCAAAACAACTCCGAGCTCAACCAAGCACAAACAAGTGCATACATGTGTTCAGACATGAATGGGCTAATTTAGCCATTGATTGGCAACCACACAACTCTGAAACACTACTAAATATCAATGTAGTGATTAGAAATGTTTTCAAACTACCCCTATCATTGCTAATCCACAACTGAAGCCCAAGTGCTTCCATTTCATTTAGGATAAGCACGCGGAGCTTCAAATGAAGTTTCAGAGTTTTCACATTATTTCCTCTGTTCTTTTAACTCAACAAATTGTAGTATGCATGATTTGTAGTTCTGAAAGCACACAGATTGGTTTCAGGTGCTTTAGACAGTAATTAGTTCTATATTTGTGCATTCCTCCCCTCATGTAGATTCCAACCCCAGAACCGCTGACAAGCCAGCAGACAAGCCACATCTATTTTCAATCCAACTCCACCAGCGCCATTTTCTTCATCCATAGCCATCATCTCACATCGCCTCTATGCCAACACCGCCATATTTTATCACTTGTTATATAATCATCAATCAATCAATGTCGTCATCTATCATTTCCTCGTTGACGCATATCCAAGACTCCATCAAATTGCAACCTATAGAAGGACGAGCCAAATGCCACTTTCCAATCACGCCAACATATCCTAATCCTGCTCATCTCCATTGCAAGCTCTCTAATCCCAATCATCATGACACTTATGCCATTGGAGAGCCAGTATATGTCGATGACTTCCAAGAACCGTTCATATTTCTTGGAGATAAAAGGGTATACTATCATGCAGGGCAAGAGGAATACATGGCAGAGTTCAAGAGACCATACCCAGAATATCCTCCCCCGTCCATTCAACTCACTCTTCATCATAGAATCTAGAAGGATCGCATTTTCCACCCCACTCATCAGCCCTTCATGGAAAGGTTCATGAACAGCCTTCAGAGCCTGCGTTGTCTCTGATTCATCAATCCTTCCTGGATGACACAGTGACTTATTCTATATCCAATTCGCTTAGGAGACATTGGACAAGTTGAGGAATATTATTGGTGGACATTTCTTTTGTTCTTTTATCTGACACATTATCTTTTTCGCATGATCTTTGCCTTGTTCTATGTTTGATAACTTTTTCTCGTCATTACTAACTGATGTTCTATTCTTGTACTAATATTCCCACTCCACGCTTCTTTCCCCTATCTTGACACATTCTTGCTTATCTGCTTTGTCAGATACTCCTTTCTTGATTCCTTTTTTGTACTTTTTGTTCTCGTGCTTTGTCATGCACCACCCCTATTCTTACCAAGCACCTCTATCGCATCGTTTTGCATCGTCCTTGCATCGTTGCTGTAGACATGTATATAAAGGCCTCTGCCTCTCTCTGTAAAATAACAAGTCAAGTTTCACAAGTTAAGCAAGTTCAAGAATAGTCTAGAACGTTCTAGACTATGTCACACATCACACATCACAGTCACAGTCACATACGTCACGTCACATGTCACAGTCACAAGACTCGTCACATCTATTGACATCACCTACTGCCAGCATAAAGTATTAGTATTGTGACAGGATACTAAAATTGTAATAGCCACTAGACAACTATTATCAAGTGCAGTATTCCAGCCACAAAGCCCCTTCTTCAAATACAAGGCAGAGAAGAAGTCAAATTGTTCGACATTTTCTTGCACAAAGAAGAGTTTGGGATTAGGAAACTGACACAGTTACAGTTCTTCAACGACCATCACTGTTCCAATATCCCATTCCCGATCCCATCCTGTGAAAAGAAGACATATGACAATTTGACAATTTGACTTACCAATCAACGATATACACAACTGCTGTGTCCCTCGAATGACTGCACTAGATACCGTCTAAGGAAAGGACCATTGCGTGCAGGCTTTAGGTATCAAACCTAAGGTGAACACATCACCACTCCACCACCCTGATATTTCTCATTCACCTACAAGAGACTTACCCTAGCTAGCATTTTCCTTAAATACGGTTGTATTTCTTGCTATAATTTAAGGTAGTATATCTCCACAAAGTCTCCCATATTCTGAATCTCTAGCTTTATATCTTTGCAACTGATTTACTGTTAGCAAATTGTCACCAGCCATTTGCTTTCAATTCAAGGCATCCATATGACTCAATTGTTACTTCAATTTAGCTAAGTTGAAGCCCTATCTCTATCTACAAAGCTCACGTTGCAGTATGCAAACTTTAAGTGCTGACATTTTGCATCCACATCAGCGCATCCCCCACATCTCAATAGATTTTCACTTAGATATCAAAACTAGCACTTATTGTGCGCATTCAAGAAACTCATCAAAACTTCAAATAAAACTCAAATAAAATATAAAATAAATGCAATAAATGTTTCAATTTCATTTCTTATTATGCTAAAGGCCAAAGGTATTTATGTTAGTGTTCAATTTGGCCACTCTCGACGTCATTGGAAGCTGATATATGCAGGTGAGCTATCATGTGAAGAGGATGATGAGGTAAGTTGTGTGGTGTTGAGTTGACCCCAGTCATGGTAATGTGACATGGTAGTCCAATGTTTACGGTGGTATGTGGGGATCCACTCCAGAGTTAGTACATGTTATCGTGATCACTGCTACATTGGTGCTGAATGTTCACAACAGCAACATATTCAGCGGCCAGGACCCAGCTACATTGCTAGCATATAGTTTGTGTGACTCATTACGGTGACTGCCAAGTTCTAACGACCTCCTGGATATTCTCCAATATCACTATGACGATCTCAGCTTTCCAATGCATGGGGCTGCATTTTTCAAGCAAGGCTGGCTAGCTCCGAGTTGGTTCGAGGTCCATCCCACTGGCCCGATGGGATTGGGAGATATTGGTTATGTGATAGAAGCTGGTGACTTTGTAGTTGTTGACAACATTCACCACTCATTGCGAGCAAAATCTGGGGCACTCTCGTGGAGAGTGCATCTGGGTTATCTAAGTGGCACCGAGTACCTCGATCACATTCCTGCAGAAGATATAGTTGTCAGAACCCGACCGAAACCTCGGGTCTCCGGGCCCGAATCCCCAACCATCACATTTCATCTATTTCTACCTCCCGTTTGATCTCTTCCCCTCATAACTTACGACCCTGACCTCGGTCATTCGGTCACCGATCCCTGAACCCTCTCGTATATAATTCGCTCATTCATGTACATGATAACCAGTTCTGATATCAACTAAGATACCCCAATACACCTTGCTTAATCTCTACGCTCCTTCGTCCTCTTCGCTAAGGTCACGCCCGAACTTCGGGTGACCTCGGGCCTCGTCCAAAATACAGGACAGGACTCTGAGCTGGTGCAGCACATAAGCTGAAGCCAAGTCCCATTGGACCCGTTCGCCGAGCCTCGGCCCCCCTCGGCCCCCCGACCCCGAACCTCGGTTGACTCTATATTGAGTCCCAACCCTCATTCTGCCTACGCTAAGATCTAGTTCTTAACAATAGTGAGTGATGGTGGTCGCTGTAGGAATTGTGATGGCCGGGCAGGACAAAAGGAAATCCATTGTTATCCATAAATAAGTTGTGCAGTAAAAGTTCTTCTTATTGTTCTTTTGATCTCTTTTGTTTTCTAAAAACTATAAAAGAGGTAGTTAGTCTTTCCTTTTCCTCAGTACTTTGCAATGAAGCAAATACTGAGGTGAGAAACATTATTGTTTACTTTCTAAGTTGATTACTTATTTGTACACTTGTAGAGACGTAAAATACTTTTCAACGAAGCAAATACTGAGAGACGTACAGTTACTTTTAATCCTTTAGGTTATTGGGCCCCCGTATCCCACATCCAGACCTTTTCTGCCCTTTGCTCCATTTTTTGACCATGACTACCACAGCTCTGACTACTACCGACCTTCTCCCCTCCTCTGTTCCCAAACTCATGATAAGTGGCCTCAATTGGACAGCATTCTCAATGCACTTCCAGGATGCTGTTGAAGCAAAAGGGTTGTGGGGGTATTTTGATGGCACAGTTACCCAACCAGAGGTCAGCAAACCACCAGCTGATGGTGAAGAAGATGCCCTTGCAAAATGGGTCAACTGCTAAAGCCCTTCTCACTCACCGAATTGCTGACTCCACCCTCATACGCATCCATAGCAAACCATCCTTGAAAGACCGATGGGACCTTATCATAAGAGAATACTCATTGAAGGGTGCCTTTGCTCAAGCAGACCTGTGTACCCAGTTCATGGATTCTAGGTGCCCAGATAAAGGAAATGTCTGCGAATTCCTTGATGGACATCGTGTCAACAGAGAAGAATTAGCCACCTTCAGTGTAGACATTGAAGTAAAAGATTACCGGTCAACTACCATCAAGTCCCTTCCACCTCACTTCTCTGCCTTCGCATCAAACTTGCTGGCCAGTGCCAGGCTGTATAGCACTACGAAGACAATAGACCCGGACAAGCTTATCACCTTAATCTCTGAGGAATATGAGCACCACGCAGCTCAGAGATCCCATCGTTCTGGGCATACAAATGAAAAGGGCAATGATAAGGACGAAGCAATGTTTGTATCAGTCAACTCAAGGGGAAAGAGGTTAGAACACAAACCAAAAGGAGCTTGCTGGAACTGTGGCAACAAGGGCACTACAGGAACAAATGTCCTAAACCTGTGCGCATTACTGGAGAGAAGAAAAATGACACACAGACGAAGAGCGGCATTGCTAATGCTGCTGTCGAATCCAATCTTGAAATTGAAAGTACCTTTCTGGCCAATGAGCTCTTGGAGTCTGACTCAGAGCTCCCAGAACGAATGTCAGTTTCAGACTCAGACTCTGCTATCGAAGTTATCGAGGACAACAAGGAGGACTGGTTCTCTGAGATCGCTGATGACCCTGACAGTGAATATGAAACGGAAAAGTCATCTGTAACTGATGAGAGCGATACATTTTCGCTTGTCAGTGATGACTCGAACCTCATTGGCACTGATCTGGAAGATGCGCATGCTGTTTGTATCGAAGTTGACAATGCAACTGCTAACTCACCTTGTGTCGAAGTTTATGACTCAGGGTGTACACGGCACATAACACCCTATCACGATGAAGTTCAAAACTTCATCAAAATTCCTCCCAAGTCATTCCAGGCTGCAAACAGACAAAGTTTTAACGCAGTAGGAACAGGAGAAATGGTTATCGACGTACCAAATGGTGTCAATATCTCCAAAGTCAAGCTCTCAGATGTCTTATACTCACCTGATGTGGGTTACATGCTTGTGTCAATTGGACGACTCGATGATGCCAGTTTTGCAGTGACATTTGCAGATGGCAAATGTGTCATATGTAGGCAAAATGGAGAGCAAGTTGGCACAATTCACAAATCCAGACGTGGCTTATACCGAGTCACTCATGAGTGCAATATAGCAAATTCTGCAGCAGAGGCACTCACTTTGGAACAACTCCACTGTTGCTTAGGTCACATTTCACCTGAAGCAGCCAAAAGACTTGTCACCAGAGGTTTTGTAATGGGGACCAAGCTAGATGGGTTACCTTCTGCGGATCCCTTCTTCTGTGAATCCTGCATATATGCAAAAGCGACTTGCAAGTCCATCCCCAAGATTAGAGAAGGCAAACGTGCCTCCAATTTTGGCGACGAAGTGCATAGCGACCTGTGGGGACCAGCCCCAGTTGCGACTAAACCTAGAAAGCATTATTGCATTACATTCACAGATGATATGACATGCTTAACTCACCTGTACCTTCTGCGCACCAAAGATGAGGCATTTGGCACCTACAAAGAATACTCTTCATGGTGTAAGACACAGCTCAATGCGAGTATCAAAACCCTACATTCAGACCAAGGTGGAGAATACCTAGGGAAGGATTTTGAGCTTTACCTCAAGTCAAAGGGGACAGCACAAAAAACTCACCATGCATGACACACCTCAGAACAACAGTGTAGCTGAATGACGCAACCGGACAATTGTAGAGCACATATGAGTGCTCTTGCATGCGAGCAGTCTTCCAAGATCTCTGTGGGGGGAAGCTGCTCATCATGTAGTCTGGTTGATGAACAGAACACTCACCAGGGCTGTTGAAGATAAAACCCCTTTCGAAGCCATGCTTGAAAAGAAACCGGACTTACAGCATGTGTGTGAATGGGGAGAGAAAGTTTGGGTCCGTACGGAGAGTGGAGACAAGCTTGGAGGATGTGTCACTGAGGGACGTTGGTTAGGTATTGATGACCGCAGCAAAGGTTGTCGAGTTTACTGGCCTGACAAGCAAATGGTCACTGTGGACCGCAATGTCTACTTTGACCTGTCAGCTTCTCATGTTGAGGGGGAGGATTGGCAGGTAGTTGAAATGAAAACTGACTTACCAGTCCCCAAACCGACTGTCGCCTCCACAGCTCAAATTCCTGAAACAAACCCCTCTGCACCTCAAATTCCTGAAACAAACCCAACTGACTCCAAGAGTGAGACACCTGCAAAACAAATATGCAAGCCCAGTCAGCGCATTTGGGACATTCTAGAAGGCCACAGCACCTCCACTCACTGATTATCTGACCCTGCTATCACTAAAGGAATCCAACTGCCCACCGTTATCGAGAAAACTACTCAAGTCCTGAAGGGAGAAGGGTTAGCCCACTGGATGATGTCAACAGAAGAAGCAAGTGAATACTTACTAGTTGCTGAAACAAGTGAGGTCAAGGCTATAGAGCCCCGATCCTTGGCAGAAGCGAGATGCTGGCCAGACTGGGAGCTATGGGAGAGCGCCATTCATGAAGAGTTAGCTGTACTTAAGGAAGCTGGGACTTGGGAACTCACCGACCCACCAAGAAATGCTAACATTGTTGGCTCAAAATGGGTCTTTTGCACCAAAAAGGATGCTGCAGGCAATGTCATCTGCTACAAGGCCCGCCTTGTTGCACAGGGCTTCTCCCAGGTACCTGGTGTCAACTATTTTGACACATTCACCCCTGTCGCAAAAACTAGCCTCGATCAGAACTGTACTTGCCCTGGCTGCTGCAAATGACATGGAATTACATCAGATTGATATCAAGGGTGCATACCTAAATGGAGAACTCACCACTGGTGAAACAATTTACATGGCTCAACCACCCGGTTACCATGCTCCAAATTCCTCTGGAAAAGTATGCCATCTTATAAAAATGCTGTATGGATTAAAACAGTCAGGAAGGCGTTGGTACCAGAAGCTGGTTGAAATAATGACTCACCACCTTCAGTTTGCTAGGTACAATGTTGACCAAGCAGTATTTTTTTGACACAGTGGTCATGATCTTGTGATTGTGTTGGTCCATGTGGATGACTGCACAATTGCGGCAACGTCAGTCCAACTTGTTGATGAATTCAAAGCAAAGATATACAAGCATGTTGCAATCACTAACCTGGGCGAGTTGCATTGGTTATTAGGAATAGAAGTAAAAAGAAACTGAGATCATCGCACCATTCACCTTTCTCAAGAATCCTACATCGTTTCAATCCTCCAATGATTCAACCTTGATGGGCTGAAACCCACGTCAACTCCGATGCAACCTGGATTGCTGCTTTCCATGTCCCTGACCCCAAAAACAACAGCCAAGTGGGCCCAAATGTGTGACATGCTGTATCGTGAGGCCGTTGGATCGTTGATGTACGCCGCGCTTGGGACATGACCAGATATAGCATATGCCGTCCAAACGCTGTCCCACTACTCAATGAAGTTCAGACCAACGCACTGGGAGGCTGTAAAAAGGGTTTTTCGTTATCTAAATGGAACAAAGAAGCTTTGGCTGACTTACAGACAAGCCAAAATGGAGTTAACAGGTTATGCCAATGCGGATGTTAGCATGGCCGAAGACTGACACGCAATATCTGGGTATGCCTTTGTCATTAATGGTGGCGCTGTGTCCTGGAGCACAAAATGTCAGAATGTTGTCTCACTTTCTACAACGGAAAGTGAATACGTAGTTGCCGCTCACGCTGCTAAGGAGGCCTTTTGGCTCCGATCCCTTATCCAACAAGTTTTCGACAAAAAATTATCACCTACAACAATGTTTGGTGACAATCAATCTGCTATTGCGCTTGCAAAAGAGCATCAATACCATGCCTGAACCAAACATATTGATATACGTTACCATTTCCTCCGTTGGATCGTTGAAAAGGGGGCTGTTCGCCTGGTTTACTGTCCTACCGAGGACATGGTCACGGATACCCTTACCAAGGCCCTCCCTTCAGCGAAAGTCAAACATTTTGCCATTGAACTCGGGCTGACCACATTTTGAAGGGGAGTGTAGGAATTGCGATGGCCGGGCAGGACAAAAGCAAAACCGTGTCCCCCCGCATCACTCCATTGTGACACAAAAGGAAATCCATTGTTATCCATAAATAAGTTGCACAGTAAAAGTTCTTTTTATTGTTCTTTTGATCTCTTTTGTTTTCTAAAAACTATAAAAGAGGTAGTTAGTCTTTCCTTTCCCTCAGTACTTTGCAACAAAGCAAATACTGAGGTGAGAAACATTATTGTTTACTTTATAAGTTGATTACTTATTTGTACACTTGTAGAGATGTACAGGTAAATAATATAAAGTACTTTGCAACGAAGCAAATACTGAGAGACATACAGTTACTTTTAATCCTTTAGTCGCCCATGCCAAAGATGACGGCAAGTTTAATCTCCAGTTATGGCCTGGTTAATTACATCCTCTGTCCCAGACTTATCCCTCTCATTATCCCCACAAGTGTGGTCATGTGGTTTTATTTATAATATGACAATCTTGATGAGATGCATGCATGGAATGTGTTGCATCACCTCGCTCCCTCGATCATCGCTCAGCATGGGCTCTCGATTTCCCCACACGAGTTGAAACTTGGTCAGTGTTGCCTTACTATAAATCTGGGACTACTCTTTGACAGCTAGCACGAAAACAGTAATTTACGTTCACCACGGATGGATGACTGATCTGCCAGCTGTGGACGGTCCTTCTGATCCACGAGATGTGTGTACCTTTCAGTGGGACTCGGATACGGATGTCGAGGTGATGGAACCTACCGTGTATCTATTTTCACACAGCGAGGGTGCATATATTCGCGACTCTGGAGCTCTTGAGCTTACGGCCGAACATCTGCCATCCTTCGACCCTCAACCGCAGTGGTTGGATGATGCTACGTGGCATAACCCGGAAGGGCAGTTCATTGACGAAGAGGAAGAAGACACTTCCACTGAGGTGAAGGACGGTCTTCGTCTCTATTCATACAAAGAGTAATCATTTCTCGTCTTTCAAGTGTGACACGCTGTGCTCACATTCAAACGGCGATCCCATGATATGGTGCCTGCAGCTTCCCATTGGTGTTGCTTCTCCATTTCTCACCGAGGCTGAGGAGCAACTTTGAGGCGTGATGTGCTGCGTGGATATGGACTGGACAGTCCCGCGCTTTGCTAGGTTGACTTGTATCTATTCTGTGGTCCTGTCAAAAGATTGACAAGTGGGGGAAAATATGCACCGAAATGACGGTAGGAATTCCATACAATAGGTTGTGGCGCTGTGGAAGTACCAGATAATATCTGATCGTTTCACAATATGTATAGAAGCATACATATATTCATGAGTGATGGACTGGAGGTGAGGGCTTCAGCGGTTACCCGTGTATCGCATTGAAACCCTGCGTGAGACACAGAAGATCAGTCATCACAACAGATATATTCACGTCTTTCCATCTCCCACAATGACTGTCCGTCCGTCACCTATATATATCAGTCTATTACCTGCTATGTACACGTATGTCTTAGGCGGTCTCGCTGGGTCAGCATCCTCGGGATTTGAACAACTGCACCGACTCTTCCTCTCTCGGCGGCGCTTCGAACAGCGCAAACTGTCCTGCCGTAAATGACAACCGGAATACCAGTGCCAACCCGATCATCATCTGTGGATCCGCCGTGCAGGTACGCTATCCCCTCCGTCCCCTCCTCCCTCTCAGTAACGAAATCCGGCATTACGATTAGCACCGTTTCGCAGTCCACCGCCCATTGCTTCCGGCGCTAATGCTACAAGTGTCCCCACCTCGGCTTTCCCCGCCGGAACCGCTCCCAACAACTTCAACACCACGATGTTTATTCCTTGAGGAGCTCAGGAGTTCTGTAGACTATATTTTGGAAGAGCTGTACAATAAAGAAATGATATTATTATAATCCAAAGTAGTTCTTGTTATAATTTCTCTACATGCGCAGGCCATGGGCATGGGCATAGAACTACAAGCAGACACGGTTGGAAAGGAAAACGGGGTGGTGAGGCGATTTTTTCTCCTCTCCTTATTGCGCGGTCCAGCCTTTCGTAGACCATTCGTCACCCACCGACGCCCGCTGTCACTGTGGGCTATTGCGGGTTCTTGTCCCCCGACTTTTCTAATCGGTCCACTGCCTTGCTGCATAATATTCTTTCGTTTGCTCTCTTTCTGTGCCTTGCGAACTTACCATTCTCACAATGCTTACAGTAACAGTCTTCAGGTCATAACCAGAATTTCGCTTTATTCCTTGGTGCTGTTGGGTTTGTTCTATTTTCAATGGATTTTAATATTGAATTGGTAGCTTTCTCGCCTTTGCATCTCCGTCGATACTTGTGAGACCTGGTTCGAAATGCACCAGTCTCACGCGGATGTGATCCAACTTCATCTTGATTTTCTTCCCTTCTAAGCATTGATTAACGACTGCTGGGATGCTTGAACGTCTTGTGGGCTCTTGTTCTCTCTCCGTGACTATGGGTCGGGTGATGCCTGCCTGCGCTCCCTGTCGTTCCTAAAAAACGTATCTGCGCTGGCTCCCACACCTTGCTGCGCAGGTTCTCTTATTTGCCGAGGCTTTCTCGCTATTGAATCGGACAGTTTCTCGCTCCCCCTTTAAAGACGCCTAACAGCCTTCAGGTCACGACGGGAACTTCCCACTGCTTCCCCAGCAACTTCCTGGATGTGGGTTTTATTTTTTTCTTTAACTTTTATCTCTCTGGAATTTCTAGAAGATATGCGGCTCTGCGAGTTCAGTCGACCTAGCTTTAAGCTCACATATGATCATTATGGTTCGTCTTCATTTATGTTCAACATAAGCCTGTCAACTAACTCCAACGGAGATCTGACAAATAGGGTAAAGCTGATTGGGTATTACACAGACCTAAGCTGGACACAACATGTTGTACATTACTTACAACTCCCTTGAGCTCTTATATCTGTAACCGTCATTCCATCCAGTGTTTCCCAGCGCTACTCACAGCACTGCCTGCCTTGAATTCTTATATTCCTCCAGACCGCCAGAGTCAAAATTTCAATCCTTTCCGCCACGGTACACCATACAGAATGGACATTGCATTATTTGTGATCGTCTGTCTCTAACTTTGGCATATAAGCTCATAACAAATTGTTCACAATTCTTTCCATCCGGGGAGAACAGGTCGTAGGCGGGCATCAAAGTATCGTGGAACGATTCCAAACGATTATTTTAATTGTGGGCCTATTTCTCCAACAGGATCCCACCCTATCGCGAGGGGTAAATTTCACCGCAATTATAGGGAATCGTGCGTAAAGCACTGTGACTACAGTTTGTGAGTTCATATTTCTTTTCTATGGCTGTGCATATGTACTCAAAGTATTTAGTGTATGTGACGTTAATGAGGGATAGCAGTTTCTCCAGACACCCCCGGCCGCATCGCTTTTATCGATTAAGTGAGGTGGAATGTTCATTTGGAGAAAGCGTGCGCCGACGCTTGCCGACTCTTCACACAAATTGAATACCATTACAGACTCACCGATGACAACGTGTGTACACTTTTCAGTGCGAGTTCTCTCCTCGTGGACCTCGTTCCGCGTTCTGGTGTGTCCATCATGATGCCCACCCACCTATCCCTACCTCCGTTCTCTCCTCCCTCTCAGTAACGTATTCCGGCATTACGATTAGCACCATTTTGCAGTCCACCGCCACCGCCCCTCCGGCGCTAATGCCACTCCCACGCCTCTCGCATGCCCGCCGGAACCACTCCTGCTGCCTTGCCTGCCCCCACCATCTTCAACACCACGACGTTTGTTCCTTGAGGAGCATTATATTCTGAAAGTAGCTGTACAATAAAGAAATGATATTATTATAATCCAAAGTAGTTCTTGTTATAATTTCCCTAAATGTGCACGCCATGGGTATAGAATTACAACCGACGCAAACACGGGATGGAAAGGAAGTGCTATTGAAATATTTCGATGAGGTGTTGAGTCCGACGTCAGTTAAGCGTCGGAGGTGGTTAGACGCGCACCGTTTTTCTGTGTTTTCATACATGGCAACAATTCCATGAATATTAAATCCCTAAAACAGGGCGTTCCTCCACCTTTCACAAACGTTTGATCTTACCGGGAACAATACTCATCGATAGGGAATCTCGCGGCGCAGATCTAGATTAGCGCGGACTCAACTATGCTTTCAGAACATATTGAGTGTTTTATGATGGCCCAAAGCTATACAGGTCTACTCCTACCCTTTTCCATGCAGGTGCCTGTTGGATTTTCTATGTGGTGCTGAACAGGGACCGTGCGATGAAACGCTGTTTAGCTTGAGCGGTGGTGGTGGCTCGTAAACAGATGATGCATTACTAAGCAACTGTAACTCAAATTATTCCAACAGTCAACTCTCTGTCTCTACTCAGTAACAACGACGAACGAGCACATCTTAAAGATCTAGTCGATCTCTATGTTATATTGTTTCTTACATCACACATATAGCTGATGCTGCTATGACCGCTTATATGTTACGCCCATTCGCTCCAACTTACAGGTATACTCCGATTTTCGCTGCTTTCAACGAGAGTGCCAAACATGTCCATTGTCGGGCTTGGTCGTGACTGTCACACTTTTTTTGCTCCATTTTCTTGACACATATAGCGAGATCTCCAAGAGTGTTCCATAAATTATTTTTTTAACTGGATGGATCATGCTCTTCATTAGAACGGCCCAGGACATGATTCGAAACTCATGTACTTGATTATTCTCTTCTTGATGCGGGGCACTAATAGAAAAGTAGATCGCTATCATAGCAGACGAGTGGGCATTAAAAAACCCCGTAGGGAAAAAGCTTCAATATCCAGTTTCTGTACATCAAGGGCAAAATACAATCGGTGTAAAGCACCCATGAATACCCTTCAAAATTGGTGCCCCAAAAGTTCTAAGGGTAACGCCCGGCTGGAGACACGCAGGTCAGTCATGTCCTCTGCCAAATCGGGGCGGAATGTCAGCCTTGGAGGTTCAGCACTGTACAATAAGGATTTATGATACTCACTTGACTAGCTCTAAGACCCGCTGATGCCGATGGAAGACGTGTTGAACAGAGAAAACTCACACGATCTATCGTCCTCACACCCAATCCACTCTCCTGTCTAGACTGTCAGCGATGATTCTGCCTGGAAATGGAAGAATATAACCCAGAGGCTTTGATGCTGAGACCAGGCAAAGTTGAGACTGCAACATGGGATGGCAGAAGGTTTGTCAGCACCACTCAGGAGGATGTAAAGGAAGGAGACTGGCCTTCAACCGTTCCAGTAATGTGTGCATAAGGAGTGTGATTGAGTTCTCAGTAGCTGCTAGGGATATCACCATGCATTTCATGACCCAACATGAGCATCACCCAGAGGGTGTGGAATATGTGGTAGAAGGTGCCCAAGTCTGGCATCATCCTAGAATTCGTACGGTCTCAGAAGACTGAGCCGTCCATGACCCCCAAGTTCCCAAATAATCCCCAAATCCCAAATATTGCATGCATCTCGACGTCGAAAGACCCAACGTCGACGGAAGATGTATGTTTGAAATAACAAAAGCTTACAAGTGTTTAGTCACCCGTACACCCGCCACTGTCTAGAGATTATATATAATTAGCAATGGGTCGGCTTCAAAGCAAGGGAAGTGACGTACTACAATTACTCTCGAATTCTAACCCCTGGACGGTTATGCTCTCAGCAGACAGTTCTGCTTAGAAACAAGGAAAAGGACTTACTTGCATCGAGAACTCGAGCTCGGAGCTTTTCAACCCAGCTAGAAGAGACGGACATAAAGAAGAACTATAGCTTAGGATCACAGTCAAGCGCAGATGGACTCATCCTCGTTACCGCTGTCCAGCGCGACCACTTTGCTCCACCAGCAGCAAACTCCCCCAGACCCCACGTCCATTCCTGGGATGAAGGCTCAGAGACACAAGAGATGGAGACCTAGAGGAATCTGCGGCGAACGTCAACGGACGCTGTTCATAGAGGAAAGGGGTTGTGAGGTCGCTCCGGACAGCAGGAGGATTCGGGGCTCGGGACGAAGTGGAGCGACGAAAGTGAGTGCGAGTTGTCGTTGGGAGGGGTGATGCAGCAGGGGAAAGAGTAGGCGCAGGGTTTGAGGGCGTGAGTTGCGAGCGTTGTAGCCGCGTATATCTAGTAAGAAGGGCTGTGAGGTCTGCGGCAGTTGCGAGGTGGAGGATTCGATGGGTTGGGTGGGAGTCGTGGTTTGAAGGAAAATTGAATGGGTGGCTTACATCACCCGCGTACGCCACCCTTTTCGTTCTCCGATCCGGAAAGTTGAATTTTACTTATCCGATTGTGTTAGATCAATCTCATGCTTAGCACTTCTTTCATTCCAGGATATTTAGGATTGACTTTGATTTCTGAAAGGACCGGGATATATGTTTGTATTGAAACTGCTTGGGCGTTTGCTTCTCACTGTTCGTTGGATCATTTTCTAAATATCTGTAGGCAAAGACATTTAGAACTAATCCAACGCAAAGCTTATCGAAATTGTTCACTATAAGTGCATCGCCAATGATCCCATGTCTGTTCTTCTCTGTAGTCAGCACAAAGACCTATTCTGCGTTGGAGGGTCAGGGTGTAAATGACACGAAATGACGCAGGACTAGGAGAGGAGAACGTCGGGTCGAATATCTGAGCTGGTGATAGAACAAAGCAAGCTGGAGCATTGGGTGTGGGGCGTGCGTAGATGGTTGTCTTGTTGGTCTTGAAATCGGTGGCCTCATAGGGCTCTTCGGTGCAATGGCCGCCGATGGAAGTTTCTCCCTCCTCACCTTTCATGCGCCCAGAAGAAAGAACACTGGGACGTAGTTACATTCCGAGGGTGGATTGTGAGCAGCGGTGGAAGTGGGGCACCCGGAAAGAGACTCACGGTGGAAGTGAAACGAGGAAAAAAACCAACAGAGGTAAAGAAGCAATGGCAGTGGAGTCTGGAGAAGTTGAATGAGGAGTGCAGCGAGAATGGTGGAGAACAACGGTTTCGCTGGGCCAAGCAGCGGGAGTTCATGTTATTTCATTATTCTATTCTTTCATTCACCGCGCAGCTCTGCATTACGTAATCTACTGATGCATCAGTAGCGCCGCACAGAATAAAAACAATAAAACACCATAAAAACAACTAATAATAAGAATCCAAGGCTTTGAGCCTTAGGATATAATCTGTTTACATTTCTAGGACTACTCGGCCAACGATCCCTGGGCTATGCAGGGACGAACGTGCACATACACGTGCTTCGGACACGAACGGGCTCCAATAGCCACCGATCGAGCCCCGCGTGGCTTTGAAACACATCCATCCACTGTTACAACACTCCAACTTCTATTTCTGATCACCCCTATCGTCGCCGATCCACGAATGAAGCCAATTGCTTCAATTTCATTTAAACAAGTGCCCGGAGCTTCGAAATGGAGTTTCAGAATTTTTCTCATTGTTTTTTCTTGTTCTTTTGGCTCAGTATAGTAGTGAAACACATGATCTACATTTCCTACCACACCATGATCTGTTTCAGAACTTTTAAACATGTCTTTAGTACTATTTTGTGCATTTCACCCCTCATGTAGTTTCCAACCCCAGAATCGCTCCATCGCCCCAATATTCTTCTTGGGAACACAAAGGACAATTACTAGCTAGCTCTCACTATAAGTACGCTTGTAAATTTCTCTAAAATCCAAGGCAGTATAACCTCCACACTCTCAGAACCATCTCTACATCTTTGCTTGATATCTCAACATCGCTTGCTTTGTTAACGAATCGTCACCAACCATTCGTCATCGATTCAAGCATTCTATTGAACCCATTGTCTATCTCAAAACTGCTAAGTTGCAGTTATCTTTCTATCTACAGCTCGCATCACTGTACGCGAACTTTAAGCGCTGACATTTGCTTCCGCATCAGCGCATCCCCTGCACTAGAATTCATACCTCGCTTAGGTTACACTTTAGGCGCTTAAAAGCCGCCTCAAGCAAACTTGAAGAAAATCATCAAAACAATTCAAATAAATCAAAATAAAATAATAAAAAATTTCCATTTTATTTTCTTTTAGTTCACGCTTCTATTCAGTTTAACCGAGTGCCAATACAACCCGATGAAGACTACTACGAAGGTACTTTGGCCTTAAGGCGATGCGTTAGCGGGCGTTGGTACGCAGTTACTGGAAGAAAATCGCGTGCCATTTAGTAGCAGCCAAGGGAAGATCACTGATTGATTCTAAATGAGGGGGCTTATGTGAACCAAACAGAAAATTGTAAAATAATAAGTGAATGTATAGAGATGGAAAGGGGAGACACGTCACCGAAACCACCGAGTGGGCTTTCCCAAAGGCTATCAGTAGGCTACACACCAATTTGACCCGGTGTTTCCCTCGGCATTTTAGGAAATATTTGAGGTGCATATTCGCCAGCATGATAACATAATGCCTCTGGGCTGGCGGTGGCCCATTTTCAATTCTCATTCGATTGCTGCAGGATCAGAATGGAATGGAAGGCATTCTGTGCCTCTGAAACTCGATGACTTCAATGTCCTGATGGTGGGTATCATGATGGACACGCTAGAACGTGGAACAAGGTCCACGAGGAGAGAACTTGCACTAAAAAGTATCTACACGTTGTCATCGGTGAGTCTGTAATGGTATTCAGTTTGTGCTAAGAGTTGGCAAGCGTCGGCGCACGCTTTTGCCAAATGAACATTCCTCCTCACTTAGTCGATAAAACCGATGCGGCCGGGGATGTCTGGAGAAACTGCTATCCCTCCTTAACGTCACATATACTAAATATACACCATACCTTTGAGTGCATATCCACAGTCATCGAAAGAAAGATGAACTCACAAACTGTAGTCACGGTGCTTTACACGCGATTCCCTATAATTGCGGTGAAATTTACCCCTTGCGATAGAGTGGGATCGATGCTGGAGCAATACACCCACAATTAAAATAATCAGTTGGAATCGCTCCACAATACTGTCAATGCCTGCCTAAGACCCTTTCTCCCCGGATGGAAAGAATTGTGAATAAATTGTAATGATCTTTAATGTCAAAATTAGAGACAGACAATCACAAATAATCCAATGTCCATCATGTATAGTGTATCATGGCGGACAGGGTTGAAAATTTGACTCTGTGGCGGTCACAACTGGAGGAATATAAGAACTGAAGGCAGGCAGTGCTGTGAGTGGCGCAAGGAAACACTGGAGAAATGACGGTTACAGACTGAGGCAATATAAGAGTAAAGTACAACATGCCATGTCCAGCTTAGGTCTGTGTGATACCCAATCAGCTTTACCATATTTGTCAGATCTCAGTTGGTGTTAGTTGACAGGTTTTGATACATTAGTATGATGAACATAAATGAAGATGAACCATAATGATCATATGTGAGCATAAAGCTAAGTCAACTGAACTCACAAAGCTGCATAGCTTCTAGAAATTCCAGAGAGATAAAAGTTGAAGAAAAAAAGAAATCGCACATCGTGCAAGTTGCTGAGGAAGCATTGGGAAGTTCCCGTAGTGAGCTCAGGGCTGCTAGGCATCTTTAAAGGGAAAGCTAGAAGCACTGTCCAATTCAATAGCAAGAAAGCTTCGCAAAATAAGAGAACCTGCGCAGCAAGGTGTGGGAGCTAGTGTAGATTTGTTTTTTGGGAAAGGAAAGGAGTGCAGGCAGAGATCACCCGACATTACAAGACGTCCCAGCAGTCGTAACCAATGCTTAGAAGGGAAGAAAATTGAGATGAACTTGGATCACATCCACGTGAGACTGGTGCACTTCAAACCAGGTCTTACAAGTATTGAATGAGATCCAATGCCTTGGTAGCTTTCTCAAATGAATATAAAAATCCATTGAAAATAGAACAAACCTAAAAGCACCAAGGAATAAAGCGAAATTCTGGTTATGACCTGAAGACTGTTACTGTAAGCATTGTGAAAATGGTAAGTTCTCAAGGCAAGGAAAAAGAGCAAATGAAAGAATGTTATGCAGCAAGGCAGTGATCCTATTAGAAAAGTCGGGGGACAAGAACCCGCAATAGCCCACAGTGACAGCAGGCGTCGGTGGGTGACAAATGGTCTACGAAAGGCTGGATCGCGCAATAGGGAGATGAGAAAAACTCACCTTTTTGTGCCACCCAGCCTTCCTTTCCATCCCATGTCTGCTTGTAATTCTATGCCCATGGCCTGCGCATGTAGAGAAATTACAAGAAGAACTACTTTGGATTATAACAATATCATTTCTTTATTGTACAGCTACTTCCAAAATATAGTCTCAGCCAGAACTCCTTAGCTCTCAAGGAATGGCATCGTGGTGTTGAAGTTGTCAGGGGCGGGCAAGGCAAAAGGAGCGGTTCTAGTGGGGAAAGCCGAGATGGAGACACCCGTGAGAGTGTGAGTAGCATTTGTGCCGGAGGCAATGGGCAGTGTACTGCGAAACGGTGCTAAGCATAATGCCAGAGTTTGTCGAGAGGGAGGAGAGAACGGAGGAGTGTATGGTCTACATGGTGGCTCTGCATGTTTGATGTTATAGAGAAAAGAGTGGAGACTCAGAAAGTCTCAGACACTGACATATATATGGACACAGACACTGACGGCAGATGTATAGCAAGAACAAGCCATGTAGATACAAGTGGAGCCTACATGACCAAAGCATCCATAACAATGTACTACGCAAATGTAAACCAACACTGCAGATGACGTCTGGGTATTCAGGTTGTCATTTACGGAAGGCCAGTTTGCACTGTTCGAAGTGCCGCCGAGAGAAGAAGAGTTGAAGCTGGAGGAAGAGGAAGAGTCAGTGCAGTTGTTCAAATCCCGAGGATGCTGACCCAGCGAGACCGCCTAAGACATACGTGTACGTAGCAGGTAATGGATAGTCATATAGGTAATGGACTGACAATCATTGTGGGAGATGGAGGGGGGCAAATAAATTTTCTATTGTGAAGACTGATCTTCTGTGTCTCACACAGGATTTCAATGCAATACGTGGGTAACCGCTGAACCACACCTCCAATCCATCACTTGTGAATATACGTATGCTTCTATCAATATTGTGAAAGGATCAGGTATTATCTAGTACTTCCACAGCACCACAACCTATTGTATGGAATTCCTACCGTCATTTCGGTGTATATTTTCCTCTACTCGCTGATCTTTTGACAGGACCACAGAATAGATACAATTGACTCTAGCATAGCATGGCACTGTCCAGTCCATATCCACGCAGCACATCGCAACTCAAAATGGCTCCTCAACCTCGGTGAGAAAAGGAGAAGAAGCAACACCAATGGGAAGCTGCAGGGACCGTATCGTAGGACAGCTGTTTGAATGTGATCACAATGTGTCACTCTTGAAAGACGAGAAATAATTACCATTCGTATGAATAGAGACAAAGACCGTCTTTCACCTCACTGGAAGTGTCTTCCTTTTTGTCAATGGAGTGCCCTTCCGGGTTATGCCACGCCGTGTCGTCCAACCACTGCGGTTTGGAGTCGAAAGAGACTCGATGTTCCCCCATAAGCTCAGGAGCTCCAGAGTCACGAATATATGCGCCCTCTCTGTGTGAAAATAGATACACGGTTGGTTCCATCACCTCCATACCCGTATCGGAGTCCCACTGAAAGGTGCACACATCTCGTAGATCAGAAGGACCATCCACAGCTGTCAGATCAGTGATCCATCCGTGTTCAACCGTAGTTACTGTCACCGTGCTAGCTGTCAAATGTAGTCCCAGATTTATAGTAAGGCAACACTGACCAAGTTTCAACTCGTGTGGGGTAATCGAGAGCCCATGCTGAGCGATGATTGGGGGAGCGAAGTGATGCAACGCATTCCATGCATGCATCTCATCAAGATTTTCATATCTTAAATTAAACCATATGACCACACTTGAGGGGACAGTGAGAGGGCATAGTCTGGGATAGAGTATGTAATTAACCAGGCCATACACGAGTGATTAAACTTGCCGTCGTCTTTGGCAAGGTTGTCCACCATCGCTCAGTATATCTTCCCCAGGAATGTAATCGAGGGACTTGCCGCCACTGCGAAACCCCGGATGCAGGCTCCACGAAAGTGTCCCAGATTGAGCTTGCAATGAGTGGTGAATGTTGTCAACAACCACAAAGTCACCAGCTTCTGTTACGTAACCAAGGTCTCCCAATGCCATTGTCCCGGTGGGACGGACATCGTACGTACTTGGTGCTAGCCAGCCTCTCTCGAAGAATGGAGCCCCAAGCACCGGAAGGCTGAGATCATCATAGCGACATTGGAAAATATCCAAGAGGTCATCGGAGTTCGGCAGTCGCTGTAACGACTGACACAAACTAAATGCTATCGATGTCGCCGGGTTGCGGCTGTAGGATATCTCCCTGTCGTGAACATTCAGCACCAATGTAGCAGTGATCATGATAACATGTACTAACGTCGGAATTGATGCCCACACACTATCATAAACATCGGGCTACCATGTCGCGTTACCACGACTGGGGTCAACTCAACACCGCACAACTTACCTCATCGTCCTCTTCATATGATAGCTCCCCCGCATATATCAGCTTCCACTGACGTCGATAGTGGCCAGGTTGAACACGAACATAAAGACCTTTGGCCTTGAGCAGATTAGCTAGGGGTACTTAAAACAATGACAGTTCACTACCAGAGCCCAAAAGTTGGAAGGAAAGCAGCCTGTTCTGAACTACTGGGATTCAGCCAAGGCCTGATTATTGATTCATTAAATAACTTAATGAGAACCCAAGAATATAGCATACACTGAGAGATGTTCGCTGATCTAACATGCATTAGTTACATGCAGCCGTTAGTGTGTGATGACAAACCATATTAAATATACCATGAATAGCCTCTACTGGATTTGAAGACAGTGTCCGCTCAATCCAACTTCTCAAATTCTCAAGATCTCCAGGCAGGTGATACACCTGGAATGGGATGCTCGCTGCGGGTCTACTCCCTCCAACAAGCTGCAACAAGTAAGGGCTCCTGTGAACACTCAACAGTCAACTCCTGGCGTTCTCTAAACCAAGCAAGGCTTACCGGATGTGTAGGTGATTATTGAGATCTTTCAGAAACTGAGAAATTGTGAAAAGCAGCCTAAGATCTCAAAAAAGGGTGCCTTACAAGATCTGTCTTCCCGGGAGATGGTATACCGTAGTAGTTTTTCACTAACACCATTATATTATCAGAACGCTTCGCCATCTGCAGTTCAAATCTAACTGAATTGGCACTTGAGTGTTGTTGAGAATGTAGGGAGACTCGATATTGGCCGATTGTCTGCAAAATGACAATGTCATCCCATGTGTAAGTACATATCTAGATTTGAATGTGGATCAGCGGGAACCATCCCAAAATAATCGTACAGACACTTGGATCAGGATCGTCCCACTCTGAAAACATTGTTGGGGTCCTGTGGCGAATGAGATCCTCGAGGCGGAGGACCCCGTTGTATGTTGCTTGTCCAACAGTTGTGATATTCTGGAGCTGCGAAGCCATCTCCATTGAACAGGGAGTGGTATAGAAAACCTAGAGACCCCGCTCACTGCCATTGAAGCATCCACACCCAACAGAAGCTATGTTCTCAGAGTGAGTGACAACTTTACATTTATGTCTGTTATCCGCTCACCAGAATCGACCTCTGCGTGTCTGATAATCGCTTCTCCAGCATCGTGATATCGATATCACGATCTCCTGCGTTGAAAAAGGCTTTCACCATCGACGAAGACGCCGTTCTTTTCACAACCTTGAGAACATCTTCCAATATTCTACCATTCCAGCGGGATGCATCAATCTCCAACACGAAACGACTTGAATGCAGAAACATACACTTCAAACTCATCCAGTTTCGTCTTGAGTGCAGTTGGCGCAGCGTCCCAATTTCCATCCATATTTTCCGCAATGGTGACAAGACAGTCTGCGATGAAGTGGCCCAAGTATTGCAACCTTGCCGTATTCCTTTTGGAGATCTGCAAATGCAAACAAAGTTAGCAGAGGACATGAACGCGCTGAGGTAAGATACCTGAACAGTTTGTATAATCAGCATCGCCACCTTGAAAGCGGCACTGAGCCCTGGAACGAGGGCAACTGTTCCTGATAAGCGGAGGAGATCGACTGAGATGTTCATTTCGTGTAGTACACCGTGGCGAATCGACTCTGTGGCGGTCACAGACAGCTCCCCCCTGAACCAATTTATTGCAAGCCACACTCCTAGGTCCTCTCTGCACAACCGTCTACAGGTCCCAACTATGATCTTGTTTTTATCATTCTGCAGCCGACAAGAATATAGGGAACTTGAGTGATTCGGTGTGTTTAGCTGCTTATAGAGTCATACTGTGGCGCTGAACATGTAGTACACGTATTTGTAGTACCTGGGGGTTGGCCGTAATGAGCCTGCTGACTGAACCCGTCGGGGAATCCCTACCACCTGCCGAGTAAGCTTCGTGGGTAGCTGGGGATACCTCCGAGTAATTCGCGGCGTTGAATCCAGCTCCGTACAAAGCTGCCCCAGAACAATACATCGTGAGGCACCCTCGTAGTTTCTTTCTGCCCAATCATCCACTGCCGTCAAAATGTGATCCACCCTTTTTTTGTTCTGCAGCTGTCAGTGCCAGGCAGCTTATGGACAGCACCTTCGTCTACATAGACCCCTTCATTTGAAGATCGTTTTCGAAAAACATCCATAGCAGTTTCCATCACCTTCATCTGGCGCTGAGGAGAGAGACAGATGTAGGGTGTAGAATGAGAAACCATTCGAGAAGTCAAATAGGGTAGCAAATACCTGCAAGTCAAATGGTTACTGTGGTTTTTCATATTCGCCTAAACTGCGATGTTAGGGCTTACCAGGGACCAGCAATCCACCCATATTGATACACGTTTTGCAAGGAGATTTGTAACGTGAATGTAACCCCAAGAACAAAGCCTCATAACCGAATAGGACAAGGTTATATAGCAGTTTCCCGAGCAGAACGTGTATCTGGTGGCGTGTGATTATGACTGCTGGCTCATGAGGTGCGACTCCAGGAGAAGCAGCGTCAGATTCAAGAACGCAGTTGAACATACACCCCACGATAATACAACGGACCCGTGTAGTAGCTTGGTGCTCATGATAGGGGTAGATGACACCTCAACACAGGAGCCTAGGGTAATGCATATAGGAGGGATATGAGTGAGTGAACTTGTGAATAGAGAAACCACTGAACCTGCTACGACAATACCCATGACAAACACGAGGTTTTCTGCCAGTGCTGGGTCTGGACGGCGAATGATGAGTCCAGACCCCATTCACATCCCTAGTCCTTGCGATGAAAATACTTTATATTACCGATCTGGGTGAGCGAGGTAGAGCATATATTACTACGTAAACAATAGGCTTGATTAATTCACTGTAGAGAGAAAGAGATATCGTAGTTCCTACTCACGTAAGGATGTAGAGGGTCCAGCAAGCGAAAAGGGTGTGTTTAAAGTCACCCATTTCAAAGAGTCGCCGGAGGAAATCGCGGTGGCGGTGGAAAAATGGTACTAATCGTAATGCCGATGTCTGTCGCTGAGAGGGAGCAGACCGAGGAAGGGCTTAGGGGTACGGTCTGCACGGCAGATCCGCAGACGACGTCTGGGCTAGTATTCGCTACTTTTAGCGACTGATCAGAAGGCCGAAGTAACCAATTCGAAGAAAACCACTTGTGAGGGTTTCAATAACCAGCGTACACACTGGCTGATGCAAAGTTGTGAGACCTACTTTTGGCGACCGAAAAGAATGCTGAGGTGACCAGCTTGAAGAAACTAACCTGTGAGGGTTTCAGTGGCTGGCATATCACCCTGGCCGACGCAAAGTTGGGAGACATTCTTTTGGGGACTGACAAGAAGGCCGAGGTAGCCAGCTGGAAGAAAACAACCTGTGAGGGTTTCAGTGACCGGCATACATCCCATCCGACGCAAAGTTGAGAGACTCACTTTCTTTAATAAACAGACTCGTAGGAAGCAAAGTCGTTCCTCCTATCGCTCAGATGGGCGCAGGAGCAAGCGAAGTCGCTTCCTCAGCAGAGACGTGAGTGTGTATTAGAAGTAGAATGTAAAGAAAGGAAGTCAGGCACCAGAGCTTCGTGAAGACGGAGCAGAATAGCAAGACACCGGCAAGCCGAGGGAAGTAATTAGGAGGTCCCATGGTGCATCAGAGGGTTCGCCTGCAGAGATGGCAGAAGACCATGGGAAGGAATGAGAAATTAGCAGAGATGAAGCTGCTCCGACGGCAGAGGGATACAGATGGAAGATACAGAGAATAGGCTATAGCTCCAGTGTAGACAAGCGATTAAAGCTACAGAAAAGGGCACAGGCAGAGAGAGCAAGCAGAGCGATAACCAGAAGTAGCTCTAGCACCGCCGAGATGAAGCTGTTGCGACGGCAGAGAGATACAAAGAATAGGGTGTAGCACCAGCATAGCCAAAGACTTAACGTGACAGAAACGGACGCAGATAGATTGAGCGGACACCAGAGACAGAAAAGGCCGCAGACAGACGAAGCAGACAGAGTAATAACCAGGCAGACATAAACGGATGCAGACAGAGCAGACAAGAGGAATAACCAGACAGACAGAAAAGGATGCAGACAGACAGAGCAGAGAGAGTAATAACCAGACAGACAGAAACGGACGCAGACAGAGCAGACAAGAGTATTAACCAGACAGACAGAAAAGGATGCAGGCAGACAGAGCAGATGAGTAATAACCAGACAGGCAGGAACGGACGCAGACAGAGCAGACAAGAGTATTAACCAGACAGACAGAAAAGGATGCAGACAGACAGCAGACAGAGTAATAACCAAAGAGACAACGTGGACAAGGTGTAGCAGCAGCATAGCTAAGAATCCACAAGACAGGAAAGGTGGTAGAGAGACAGAGCAGCTGCAGTGATAACCAGAGATGGCTCCATGAGATGAAGCTGCTGCGATGGCAGAAAGATCGGGAATAGGGTGTAGCATCAGCTAGGGTGTAGCATCAGCGCAAGCAAAGAGATGACGTGACAGTAAAAGAAACAGATAGACAAACCAGCTAGAGTGACAACCCAAGGTAACGCTACCATAGCTGAGATGGACCTGCTGCCACAGTACCTCTGCACCCGCACTTTCCTGATAGTCAGATGAAGCTGCGATGGAATTGGTGCGGTAATAATAGCCAGACATGGCAAATGGAACAACAACTAGCTGTAGCTCTGGAATGGTCACGTGCCGATGGAGTCGACGTGGCAGCGAAATAAAGAGAAGACGATATCAAATGTGGCTGGAGCATGTCCAAGATAGAGTTGCGAAGGTGGAGTCGATGAGGGAACCAAAGAAAGCAGACTCAAAAGCAGACGGATCGATGGTCAGATGTGGCTCTAGCATGAAAGGTGTTACCCCAACCTAATCAAAATGTCAGTGTAGGGTGAAAAAGTGATAGTTTGGACTTAGGGAGGAGAGCAATTTATGTGTGTTTGAGGTCCTGTTGTCTCAGTATCTCCAGATATGCACCGTTGTCCGCTTTGGATAGGAAGTGGTAGAATAGAAGAAGCGAGGAGAAGAATCAACAAGAAGAATGCGAGTAGCCCATGGTTTTGGGCAAGAATGCAAGAAGAGACGAGTGCAGTGGCAAGGAGGTGGGGTAGAAAGCATCAAAAGGTAAGAGAACGGGACATAAAGCAAAAAGAGAGAGGGAGAAGGATGAAAAGAAAGGCGAAGCAGGAAAGAATGGAGAAGGTATAAGTTTGAAGACGAGGAGAGCGAGTGGCAGTGACAAGTGAAAACAACAAGAGAAGACAGAAGAGCGAAATGAAAACAAAGGACGCGACGAAGGACGGGATGGGTAGACTGTGGAGGGTGGGGGTGGTAGAGTGGAGACATGAGTCTAATATACGGTGACGCACTAGTGCGCCACTCGCTTCCGGCCGGTTCCGCGCGAAGATGATATGTATGACTAAGCGACTCCATTGATATCAAATCAAGCCTAACGCGTGGGCGGAATTGACCACATTCCCGGTAACTTCGGCGTACGGTTGTGAACTGTGGTGAGAGAACAGACTGTTAATCTCACTTAGCGCTGAGACGTTGAGCCGTGAGTAGCCTGCATGCCAGAGATAATCAAGCTGATATCACTCTTTAGATCCTGTTTACCTGTTAAACGGTTAATCCTCCATCTTCCAAACTAAGCCATCCTATTTAACCGCAAATCTTTTCATTACAGACAACAATGGAGAAGCTACATTCAGTCGTCCCTGCTTCGGCTTCCATAATCAACGCCACTCAGCCGTCACTTCTTCTTCCACAAAATCGATATCGGCCCAGTCTTAGGCCACGCAAACCTAACCAGCATCGTCCATTCTTCCGCACCGCGTGTTAGCTAGGCGAGCTTCTTGATTGCCTGCTTGCTCGCCGAGCGCCAATGCCATACAAACGCCCTTCTAAATTCAGATAAAGCTTGTGCCGCCCTGGATATATCAATGTGTGTTCTGGCGTTTTCGATTTATCTGGCAAAGTCCTGGCACGCTTCCATACTCCATCGCATCCGCAGCCTCGCCCCTATCCTCACAGGAACGATGTTTTCTTCGGGTGATGCGCCGTGTCACCGGAATGCCCAGGCTTTGAGAGCCTGTGTTCAAAGAATATGATTGTGTTGCGCCAAACCAGCTGATCGCTTGTTAGCCGCTGCGAATTTTTTGTAGTATGTAGCAAGAGAAAAACCTGTTATGCTATACTTTGTAGGTCCATCCCATACCGGATTAGCTTCTAAAGATTTGGGTAAGCGAGCGGCACAACTCATAGACGTCGACAAGGCCCTATCTTACCTTAAAGCGATCCACGTCCAGCAGATACATACGGCGTTGTGAACATAGCTGTCTGTTTTTGGATCCGAGTGGAGATTTCATGTTTGGGTTCAATGTCTATAACCACTGTTGGTGATGGAGGTTGAATCCAGTTTGGAATTAAGTTTGGCTGGTTCAATCATGGATAAATGAAAGACCAGGTGGACCAATTTGAATGTATCCGGAAGGTGAGTAATTGTTAAAACAGTTGAAGTGACCCTTGTCAACAATGACTTCCGGAAGACCGCCCTGTCTCCAATTGCAATACTCACAGTGTCTGGAGCTGAACTATGGCTCGCTGTTCTGGATGTGGAACGCCGGACTTCCGAGCGCTTGGATCATTGACAGACAAATACTGATACCAAAACCTAAGTGGAAGTACTTAGAAAAATGATTAGTTGTTTCTTCAGTGTCTCCGATTCATTAGATAATCCAGAACTGTGCTCTCGCATCTTTCCTCTCATTCTAGAGCTTTGGGTTGCACTGGACAAGGCGGTCATCAATGCCATTCTTTTGTTCAAAGAGTACTCACCTGAGTTGTGCATCAGCTCTTTTGAGCCTCCCCGCTCTACCAAATGAAGAGACTTTGGGTTGTCGAGGATCATATCAAGAGTCGTCAGGATGAAGAAAGTACCCTCAGCACTCCTTTTTTTTAAGCTCATCAATCGCCCAGATTCTTTCGCAGCTCGTTATTTCCAAACGAATGATGATCTGCAGTTGCTTCAGGAAAATATTCAGTCAAAAAGCAACTAGGCTGAGGAACAAAATCCATGAACGCGTGCTCCGAAATGAAGAGTATCGTCTACAGCAGCGTAAAAACGACGAGGCTGCACATTGTCACTTTGGTTGAGTTGACAGATTTGGTATTTTCCCATCCCAAGTGGTCGATTCGAAAATCAAAATCATTGTTTTTGAATAGCCATTACCTGAAGACACCATCCTCAGCGGCCTCGTGATGCTCGAACTACATTTGCCGAAGCTATATGGTATATAGCACAACATTCTCTTATCCTCTGGCTCGCCACTACTCTCTTGACCCTTCTGACACATGGCAGGAAGGCCCGACGCCCATACTGAGCCAATATCCAGCCCTTCATTTTTTTTTTCTCTACAACATATCTCCCAGGAATTGTCGATAACACAGAATCTTTCCTCTTGTCGTATTATCCGGAACGCGGAATTCCGTGTATCGAAGCTGCGGTTTTTGAAAACCATGGCCTGCAACACGAACTATACAACATTGCTAAGGGAAAATGTATTCCAGCCGAGTTCCCAATCATATCTCTCTACGAAATATGCAATCCGAAGCCCCGCTTTGGTTCGTGTAAATCGCCACAAGTCATACTCCAAACATGGCCATTGCCCGCCAATCGGATTGTCCCACTGAATTATCTTATCACGAACGGACTCCTTTGGACGCCTTCGCTCAAGAAAAAGGTTGCAGTGGCAAAACATGAGTCTTGAGCTGGTCAAAACAACCTTCGCTCTTGGTGATCCCACTGTTCGTCTTTTATTCCGACAAGCCACCTGCCAGGTCGAAAACCGATCCTATTAGATTATCGAGAGTCTCACCTTCAACTTGAGGAGAAAACATTCGGGGAAGGTCCTGTCGAAGCGCTTTGTGGACGACTTGACTCCATCTGCGATAATTGGAATGAGGGTCGGACCGCGTCGACTCTCTTGGTCTGCCGCTTGTTCTCGTTGAGCAAATCTGCAGTCGTTCCAAAAGGGTGTCCTGTAATTCCTGTCAAGTCTTCAACAAACTGCGGAGAAGTAGCTGTTTCCAACTTCTTGAACCTCAGAAGAGACAAGATACACAATTAGATCACGTAGCAAACAGTTGTAACCCGATGCGATTTAGGAATGGCGAAGATATTTAGGACCCTCCCGTAAAGGACGGTTGTGAGGAGTAGCGACTGGGCATCGAGGCCATCTTTACTTGGCAACTGAATCTCACGTGAGCAGAGGATGGTCACTGCCGCCGAGGGATGCTCTCAGCGTCATAGGGAAACAATACCAACGCGCCAATCGTCGAATAAAACTAGAGGCTATTTCGCTTACAGCGTCAGCTATAGACCAATAACATAGCTAGCAGTCCGGTCAAGAGACTGAGTACACGTGTCATGACTAAACTACCCTGAGGTAAGCTTTTGAGTCGTGTTTGGGACCAGCTTAGAGAGCATTGGTCCCAAACGAGGCACCAGGTACTCATTTTAACAGAGAATTTGATTTCTAATGAGAAAAAAAATAGTAAAATTTCTCTTATTCTTTTTACTACAACTTGTTCTCCTACTTATACAAAAAGATATATATCCTTAGTTGCTTTGAGACGAAATTCAGTAGCAAAATATAAGGAAAGTGAGCGTGATACTATTCAAAACTGGATAAGGTGTTTATTGATGCGTTCACGACGGAACGCCGTGTAACCTTGGCATTCTGGATCGGGATTGATCTGGCTCGTGTCCAGTTATATTTATCAGATCTTGAGTACAAGTGAGCCTGACCTAAAGTTCTGAAGTGTTAGGACTGTATGACTCCTTCCTGTCGCGAGATATATGGAGAACATAGTACTAAAGCTAGAAATATGTAAGAGATTCTGTGGCTTTTTCTGTATTTAGGGAGTATGATTGGAATTACATTGAGATAAGACAACATGTTTGATAAATTGTACACAACGGAGGGAAAAAGGGAAATATAGAGAGAAATCAATGTTCTTGACAATTTCAATACACTTTCAGGGTGTCCTCGCTGTCCTAGACTGTGGTGATTAATTTTTCCCCAGTACCCTTTCCTCCCCTGCAGACGCAATACCAAAATCTCTTCACTCCCTATCAATTCTGTGGTCAGGAATGTAAAACCTACCTTAGAAAGTAGATGGCACTCCATGAGCATGACAGGCGTGAATTATGAGCCTCTGTATTCCGCAGGAATGTAGACATTTTGATGGGTCAGTCATGTCCTCTGCCAACTTTGGGTGGAACGTCAGCCTTGGAGGTTCAGCACTGTACAATAAGGATTGATGATACTCACTTGACTAGCTCGAAGACCCCGCCGATGCCGATAGAAGACGTGATGAACAGAGAAAACTCACACGATCCATCGCCCTCGCACCCAATCCACTCTCCCTGTCTAGACTTTCAGCGATGATTCTGCCTGGAAATGGAAGAATATAACCCACAGGCTTCGACGCTGAGACCAGGCAAAGTTGAGACTGCAACATGTCATGGCAGAAGGTTTGTCAGCACCACTTGGGAGGATGTAAAGGAAGGAGACTGGCCTTCAACCGTTCCAACAATGTGCACATAACGAGTGTGATTGAGCTCTCAGTAGCAGATAGGGATATCACCATGCATTTCATGACCCAACATGAGCATCTCCCAGAGGGTGTGGAATATGCTGTAGAAGGTGCCCAAGTTTGACTTCATCCTAGAACTCGAATGGTCTCAGAAAACTGAGCCGTCCATGACCCCCAAATATTGCATGCATCTCGACGTCGACAACCCAACGTCGACGGATGATGTATGTTTGAAATAACAAAAGCTTACAAGCGTTTGGTCACCCTTACACCCGCCACTGTCTAGATATATATATTTAGCAATGGGTCGGCTCCAAAGCGAGGGAAGTGACGTACCACAATTACCCTTGAATTCTAACCCCTGGGCGTTTATGCTCTCAGCAGACAGTTCTGCTTAGAAACGAGGAAAACGACTTACCTGCATCGAGAACTCGACCTCGGAGCTTTTCAACCCAGCGAGAAGAGACAGACATATAAAGCAGAGCTATAGCTTAGGAGCACAGTCAGCACATCCCCCACATCTCAATAGACTTTCAGTTAAATAACAAAATGAGTGCCAATTCAGCACATTCAATAGATTCCAGCAAAACATCCAATAAAGCTCAAATAAAATATATAAAAATACACAAAACTATTTCCATTCTTTTCCTTCTTAGACCCATTGAGATCACCTGAGACACCCGTATTTCTAATAAGTGTGCATCACAGGCAATGGACTGTTATTGTGGGAGATGAAGGGGGGCAAATAGAATTTATCTAATGTGATAAACATAGGGACAAGAACTACTGAAACACTCACCTCCTCCACCCAGCACTCATGGTCCAGCACTTGTTTCTATCCATACTGTGAAAGTTTCTGATATTATCTGGTATTTTCACAGCACTACAAAGTATTGTATGGAATTCCTACAGTCATCTTGATGCATATTTTCCCTATTCTGAATGCAATAGTCAACATCCTTACTTGGGAATCTTTTGAAAGGGCCAAAGAATAGCCAGAGTTAACTCTGGTATAATATAGCATGGTTCAGCCCTAATACAGTGTTGCGGCTATCGGGATTATCAGCATTTTTGGCTCCACCAATGCAGTGACCTCAATGGACCACATTGAAACCACCAACACTATGGCAGCTTGGGAAAAGCAGTTTGGCATGGACGGTATTGGTGTCAGTTATGGTGATACCAATCAAGGAAGAACATAATAATTACACCAATCATACAATGTTCAATCTCTAAGTCCAACCAGACCATGTAAATGTCGGTGTTAATGGATAACAAATGGAGGAAACTGAGCTGGAGTATAACATTTAACTAGGTCTAATGCAAAACATGAGGTCAGGAGCATGACATGTTCACAGCACATCATCCCTCAAAGCTAGTCCTCAACCTCAGTGAGAAAGGGAGAGGCAACACCAATGGGAAGCTGCAGGCACCAGATGTTTGGAACGCTGCTTGATTGTGAGCGCAGGGTCACTTTTGAAAGACAAGGAATAATTACCGTTTGTAAGAACAGAGACGAAGACTGGCTTTCACCTCAGTGGAAGTGTCTTCCGTTTCGTCAATAGAGTGCCCTTCCGGGTTATGCCACGTAGCGTCGTCCAACCACTGCGGTTTAGGTTCGAAAGATAGACGTTGTTCCGCTATAAGTCCAGGAGGTCCATAGTTATGAGTATATGCAGCCTCTCTCTGTGAAAAGATATACACGACGGGTTCCATCATGTGCACATCCGTATCCGAGTCCCACTGAAAAGTGCACACATCTTCTGGAGCAGAAGGACCATCTACAGCTGTCAGATCAGTGTTCCATCCTTGTTGAATCCCAGTTACTGTTTTTGGGCTAGCTGTCAAAGAGTAGTTCCAAAGTTACAGTAAGGACATGCTGACCGAGTTTCAACTCGTGTGGGGAAATTGAGAGCCAGAGCTGAGCGATGATCGAGGGAGCGAGGTGATGCAACACATTCCATGCATGCATCTCATCAAGATTGTCATATTTGAAAAAATTCCATGACAACACTTTTGCAGGGATAGTAAGAGGGAAAAGTCTGGAATACAGTGTGTAATCTATCAGGCCTTGAACAAAGGGAGAAATGAACTTGCCGTCGTCTTTGGAACGGTTGACCATCGTCGCTCACTATATCTTCTGCAGGAATGTAACCGAAACGCTCGTAGCCACTTTGAAATCTCGAATACGCGCTCCATGAGAGTGACCCAGATTCTGCTTGCAACGAGCAGTGAATGTTGTCAATAATTGCAAAGTCACCAGCTTCTGTTACATAACCGATGTCTCCCAATGCCATCGGGCAGGTGGGACGGACCTCGAACGCGCTCGGTGCTACCCAGCCTCTCTCAAAGAATGCAGCCCCAAGCATCGGAAGGCTGAGATCGTCATAGCGACATTGAAGAAGATCCAAGAGGTCATCGGAGCTCTGCATTCGCTTTAACAAGTCACACAAACTATATGCTATCGACATCGCTGGGTCGTGACTGTAGGATATGCCCCTGTCGTGAATATTCAGCACTAACACAGCAATGCTCATGATAATATATACTAACTTCGGAAGGGATATCCACATGCCACCGTAAACATCAGGCTACCATGTCGCATTATCACAACTAAGGTCAACTCAACACTCTGCGCAACGTACCTCGTCGTTTTCCTCGCCTGACAGCTCGCCCGCATATATCAGCTTCCATTGATGTCCATTGCAGCCGGGTTGAACACTAACATAAAGACCTTGGGCCTTGAGTATGTCAGTTAGGAGTAGATTAAACAACAGTGAACCATTACCAGAACCAAATGATGGGAAGGCAAGTAACATTTTCCTAACCCCCGGAATTCAGTCAAGGCCTAATTATTTATCTTTAAACATCCAAATAAGAACCTAAGAACATGGCATACGTTGAGAGATGTTCGCTGCTCCAACATGCAGTTAGATACAATCTCATGTTTTTGTGTCACGACGAACCATATTAAATATACCGTAAATCGCCTCTACCGGATTTGACGACAGTGTCCGCTTGAGCCAACTTTCTACACTTTCAAGGTGATCTCCAGGCATGTGATACACATGGAACGGGATTCTGGCTGCGGCTCTGCTCCCTCCGACAAGCTGCAATAGGTAAGGGCTCCTGTCAACACTCGAAAGTGAATTCCTACCATTCTCTCGACAAAGAAAGGCTTACCGGATGTGTTGGTGATAATGGATATTTTGCAGAAACTAATGAATTGTGAAAAGCTGCCTAAGATTTGGAAAAGACTTCTTACAAGATCCGCCTTTCCGGGAGATCCATCGTACTTCTTCACCAACACTATTCTATTGTCATACCGCTTCGCTCTCTGCAGCTCAACTCTGACAGAACAAGCAGGACGAGACCGTAGGGAGACTCGATATTGTCCGATTGTCTCCAAAAGAACGATGTCATCCCATGTGTAAGTATGTAACTAGATGTGAAGATGCATCAGTGCGCGGGGTCCTTCTTGAATTATTATTAATACGTGCATCAGGGTCGTTCCGCCCTGCAGACGTTGTAGGGGTCCTGTGGCGAATGAGATCTTCGATGCGCAGGACCCCATTGTATGTTGCTTGTCCAACAATCTCCTGTGAACTGACCGTTTTTGTGATACTTTGGAGCTGCGAAGCCATGTCCATTGAACTGGAAGTGGAATAGGAAGCATAAAGACTGGGCTCACTGCCATTGAAGTATCCACACCTAACAGAAGCTACATTCTCGGAATGAGCAGAACTTAATGTTTACGCCGCTTATCAGCTTACCAAAATGGACTTCTGCGTGTTTGACACTCGCTTCTCCAGCATCGTGATATCGAAATCACGATCTCCTGCGTTGAAAATGGCTTTTACAGTCGACGAAGATGCCGTCCTTTTTACAACCTTAAGAACATCTTCTAATACCCTACCATTCCACTGGGATGCATAAACCTCCAACATGAAATGATTTGAAGAACATACACTTCAAACTCATCCAGTTTCGTTTTGAGTGCAGTTGGAGCAGCATCCCATTTTCCATCCATATTTTCCGCGATGGTGACCAGACATTCTGCAATGAAATGGCCTAAGTATTGCAACCTTGCCGTGTTCCTTTTGGAGATCTGCGAATGCAAACAAAATCAGCAGAGGACATGAACACGCCGAGGTAGCATACTTGAACAGTTTGTATAATCAGCATCGCCAGCTTGAAAGCGGCACTAAGCCCTGGAACGAGGGCGACTGTTCCTGATAAGCGGAGGAGATCAGCTGAGATGTCCATTTCGTGTAGTGTACCTTGGCGAAAAGGTTTGAAAAGGTTGACTGTGCCGGTCACAGGTAGAGAAAGATAACAGTTCAAGGAAGGCTGTGTCGTGAGTAGCGCTGGGAAAACACTGGATGCAACGTGCGCAACTTCGGAAGCTAATGCAATACCGAGCCGTTCGAATTCACCCTATCTGTCAGATTTAGGTCAGAGTTCGTGGACGAATTGTAATGATCTTAAAAATCAAAATTAGAGACAGACAATCGCAAATAATACAATGCCCATTTCGTATAGTGTACCGTGGCGGAAAGGGTTGAAAGGTCGATCCTATGGCGGCCACAGCTGGAGGAATATAAGAGCTGAAGGGAGACTGTGCTGTGAGTTGCGCTAGGAAAGCACTGGATGCATCGTGCCCAGCTTCGGAGGCCTGTACAACCCTGTGCCGTTCGATTTCACCATATCTGTCAATTCTAAACCAGAGTTTATGAACAAAATTTAATATCCCTATCTAGTAAAGATAGAGATGAACATCTCAATTTGAGGTCCCGTCTGCTTCAAGCCACGTCCGCCTAGTATTTTATGACCGAGCCTAATTACTCCCTGATCTGCCAAATCATTTTCATTTCAGTAAAAAATCAGGACAGCATCCAAGGTTCTAGGATTTTCAATTTACCAGAAAGCTCTTAGGCGTCTTTAAAACGAGAGGTTGGACAGGCTGTACGATTTAATAGCAAGGTAGTTCTGGAAATGAAAGAACCTGGTTGTCCGATTCACTAGAGAGATAGTTTCGGAAATAAGAGAACCTACGGAGCAAGGTGTGGGCGCTAGAGAAATTCGTTTATTTAGGAAAGGCAGGGAGTACATGCAGGGAACACCCGACCCACAGTCATGGAGAGAAAAAATCAGCTTACAGAACATCCAAGCATCCCAGCAGTCGTAATCGATGCTTAGAAGGAAGAAAATCGACGAACATTAGATCACATGCGCGTGAGACTGGTGCACTTCGAACCATGTCTTACCGGTATCGACTGAGATCCAATGGGTTGATAGCTTTCTCAAATAAATATAAAAATCCATTGAGAATACAACAAACTCATAAGCACCATGGGATCACGCGACATTCCGCTTATGACCTGAAGACTGTTATTGTAAGCGTCGTGGAAAGGGTAGGCTCGAAAGGCAATGAGATGGAAAACGAGATAACTTTGCAAATGAAAGAACGTTGTGCAGCAAGGCAGTGGGTAATATTGTACAGGGGTTCCAGTATTGATTCAGGCCCATTAGAAAAGTCGGGGACAGGAACCCGCAAATCGCCCACAGTCACGGCGGGCGTCGGTGGGTGACGAATGGACCGGGAGAAGGAAAAACTTGCGTTTTGCACCACCCCGCCTTCCTTTCGCTGTGTTTTAATGGTATTTGCCTATACCATGTGTACATAACTTACCGGATGCTCATATATAGAAATCATGACAAGAGCTATTTGGATTATCATAGTATCGTTATTTATTGTTTAGCTACTTTCGGATTATAGTACTAAAGTTCATATATTTAAGCGGCTACTTCTTAGCAGCACATTAGGAGTGATTCCGGCCGGGAAGCCGGAAGTGGCATTAGCGCCAGAGGAAACAATGTGGCGCGCAATGTTGGTGCTGCGGAGGCACCGAAACGTGACCGTCGGGATTTATAGCTTCAGCCCTCTCCCCAACTACGTTCTTTCATTTGCTCGTTTTCCTTGCCTTTCAAACTTACCATTTTCACAATGCTTACAGTAACACTCTTCAGGTCATAAGCAGAATTTCTCTTTATTCCCTGGTGCTTCTGGGTTTGTCGTATTTTTCGATTATATTTCTATATATTTATTCGAGAAAGCTATTAAGCCATTGAATCTCAGTCAATACTGGTAAAGACGTGGTTCGAAGTGCACCAGTCTCACGCGGATGTGATCTAGGATTGTCTAGATTTTTTTCCCTTCTAAGCATCGATTACGACTTATAGGATGCTTGGACGTCTTTCTCTCTCTTGCTCTCTCTCCACGGTTGTGTGTCGGGTGATCCCTGCCTTTTCTCCCTGCCTTTCCTAAATAAACGAATCTGCGCTGGCGCCCACATCTTGCCGCGCAGGTTCTCTTATTTTCTGAAGCTCTCACTATTGTATCGCACAGCCAAGTTCTCTCATTTCTACAACTACCTTGCTGATAAATCGCATAGCTTTTCCAATTTCTCGTTGAAAGACGCCTAACAGCTTTCTGGTAAATCAAACTTCCTGGCACTTTGGATGCTGTGCTGATATTTTATCAAAGGTTTTTTTTGGCAGATCAGAGAGTAATTAGGCTAGGTCATAAGAAACTGGTCGGATATGGCTTGAAGCGGACAGGACCCCATATTGGGATGTTCATTTCTCTTTACAACAATTGGGTATTAAATTTTGACCACGAACTCTAGTCTAGATAGAGTTGACAAATATGGTGAAATCGAGCGGGACAGCATTGTATAGCCCTCCGAATCTGGGCACGTTGAATCCAGTGTTTTCTCAGCGCTACTCACAGTCCAATCTTCCTTCAGCTCTTATATTCCTCCAGCTGTGACCGCCAGAGTCAACATTTCCGAAACGGTACACTTCACGAAATGGACATTCGATTATTTGATTGTCTGTGTGTAATTTTGACATATAGGATCATCACAATTTGACCACGAACTCTAACCTAGATCTGACAGATAGGGCGAAATTGAAAGGCACAGCGTTGCATAGGCTTCCGAAGCCGGGCACGTTGCTTTCCAGCGCTACTCACAGCACAGCCTCCCTCGAGCTGTTATCTCCCTCCACCTGTGACCGCCACAGGGCCAACCTTTCAGCCCTTTCCGCCACCGAATACTACACGAAATGGACATCTCAACCGATCTCCTCCGCTTATCAGGAACAGTCGCACTCGTTCCAGGGCTCAGTGCTGCGTTCAAGCTGGCGATGCTGATCATACAAACTGTTCAGGCATGTTACCTCGGCGCGTTCATGTCCTTTCCTAACTTTGTTTGAATCCCCAGATCTCCAAGAGGAACACGGCACGACTGCAGTACTTGGGCCACTTCATCGCAAACTGTCTGGTCACCATTGCGGAAAATATGGACGGAAAGTGGGACGCTGCTCCGACTGCACTCAAGACGAAACTGGATGAATTTGAAGTGTATGTCCTTCAATTCAACTCGTGGTATCGCGCTGGAATCGTAGGATATTAGAATATGTTCTCAAGGTTGTGAAAAGGACGGCATCTTCGTCGACTGTGAAGGCTTTTTTCAACGCAGGAGATCGTGATTTCGAAATTATGATGTTGGAGAAGCGACTGTCAGACATACAGAGGTCGATTCTGGTGAGCGGATGATAGACATAAGTGCAATGTTGTCACTTACTCCGAGAACATAGCTTCTGTTGGGCGTGGATGCATCAATGGCAGTGAGCCCAGCCTCTATATTCGCTCTTCCACAGCCAGCTCAATGAACATGGCTTCGCAGTTCCAAAATATCACAAGAGTGATCAGTTCACAGGAGGCTGTTGTAAACGCAATGTACAATCAGGTCCTGCGTCTCGGAGACCTCAATATTTGCCGGGATTCAACGATAGACGACCCCGATGCACGTATTAACGATTTTTTAGGAAGTCCCCCCATGCTGATGCATATTCAAATCTAGATTCGCGCTTACACAAGCGATGAAATTGTCGTTTTCGAGACAATCGGTCAATATCGAGTCTCACTACGTTCCCAACGACACTCGAGTTCCGGTTCAGTCAGAGTTGAACTGCAGAAGGCAAAGCGTTATGATAATAGAACAGTGTTGGTGAAGAATTACTATGGTATGCCATCTCCCGAGAAGACAGATCTTGTAAGGCCCTTTTTTGAGATCTTAGGCTGCTTACCTCAATTCCTCAGTTTCTGAAAAATCTCAATAATCACCGTCACATTCGGTAAGTCTTGCTTGGTTGAGAGAACGCCAAGGGTTAACTTTCGAGCGTTCACAGGAGCCCATACTTATTGCAGCTTGTCGGAGGGAGCAGAGACACAGCCAGCATCCCATTTCAGGTGTATCACCTGCCTGGTGATCATCTTGAGAATTTAAGAAGTTGGCTCTGGCGGACACTGTCTTCAAATCCTGTACAGGCAATTTATGGCATGTATGATATGGTTTGTCGCTGCACAAATATGAAGTTGCATGTAACTAACGCATGTTAGAGCAGCGAACATCTCTCAATGTATGCCATATTCTTAAGTTCTCATTTGGATGTTTAAAGATCAATTATTAGGCCTTGACTGAATTCCAGCAGTTAGGAGCAGGCTGCTTTCCTTCCCATCCTTGGTTTCTGGTAGTGGATCACTGTTGTTTAATCTGCTCCTAGCTGACATACTCAAGGCCCAAGGTCTTTATGTTAGTGTTCAACCCGGCCGCAATGGACATCAGTGGAAGCTAATATATGCGGGAGAGCTATCATGTGAAGAGGAAGATGAGGTAAGTTGTACAGGGTGTGGAGTTGACGCCAGTCATGGTAACGCGACATGATGGTAGTCCGATGTTTACCTTGGTATGTGGCGATCCATTCCAGAGTTAGTACATGTTATCACGAACACTACTACGTTTGTGCTGACTGTTCACGACAGCAACATATTCTGCGGCCGAGACCCAGCCACAACCATAGCATCTAGTTTGTGTGACTGGTTACCGCGACTGCGGAACTCCGATGACCTCTTGGATATTCTCCAATGTGGCTATGACGATCTCAGCCTTCCTATGCTTGGGGCTGCATTCTTCAAGCGAGGCTGGCTAGCTCCGAGCACGTTCTATGTCCGTCCCACCGGCCCGATGGCATTGGGAGACATTGGTTATGTAACAGAAGCCGGTGACTTTGTGGTTGTTGACAACATTCACCATTCGTTGCAAGCACAGTCTGGGACTCTCTCGTGGAGCGCGCGTCCCTGGTTTCATAGTGGCGACAAGTCCCTCGGTCACATTCCTGCAGAAGATATAGTGAGCCATGGTGGACAACTTTGCCAAAGACGACGGCAAGTTTACTCTCTCGTTTATGGCCTGGCTAATTACATCCTCTGTCCCAGACTTTTCCCCCTCACAATCCCCGCAAGTGTGGTCACGTGGTCTTATTTATCATATGACAATCTTGATCGGACGCATGCATGGGATGAGTTGCATCACCTCGCTCCCTCGATCATCGCTCAGCATGGCCTCTCGATTGCCCCACACGAGTTGATACTTGCGTCGCCTTACTATAACTCTGGGACTACTCTTTGACAGCTAGTACAAAAACAGTAACTGCGGTTCGACACAGATGGATCACTGATCTGACAGCTGTGGACGGTCCTTCTGATCCAGGAGATGTGTGCACCTTTCAGTGGGACTCTGATACGGATGTGGGGGTCATGGAATCTACGGTGTATCTGTTTTTTCACAGAGAGGACGCATATATTCGTAACTCTGGAGCTCCTGAGCTTACGGCGGAACATCGCCTATCTTTCGACCCTAAACCGCAGTGGTTGGACGACGCTACGTGGCATAACCCGGAAGGGCAGTCCATTGACGAAACGGAAGGCACTTTCACTGAGGTGAAAGACAGTTTTTGTCTCTATTCATACGAACGGTAATTATTTCTTGTCTTTCAAGAGTAACACCCTGTGCTCACATTCAAACAGTGATCCCTTCATATGGTGCCTGCAGCTTCCCATCGGTGTTGCCTCTCCCTTTGTCACCGAGGTTGAGGAGCAACTTTGAGGCGCGATGTGCTGCGTGGATATGGACTGGACAGTCCCGCGTTATGCTAGAGTGAATTGTATCTATTCTGTGGCCCTGTCAAAAGATCGGCGAGTATGAATGTCGAGGCGCCACTATTGCGTTCAGAGTGAGGAAAATATAAAATGACTGTAGGAATTCTGTACAGTAGGTACCAGATAATATCATATCCTTTCACAATATGGACAAAAGTGTGCATATGTCCACAAGTGATGGACCGGAGGTGAGTGCTTCCGTGGTTACCCGCATATCTCACTGAAACTCTGTGTGAGACACACAAGTTCAATCATCACAACAGATATATTCACGTCTTTCCATCCCCCACAATGATTGTCCATCCGTCGCATATATGACAGTCCATTACCCGCTACATACACGTATGTCTTAGGGGGTCTCGCTGGGTCAGCCTCCTCGGGATTTGAACTACCGACTCTTCCTCTGCCTCCAGTCTTCCTCTCTCGGCGGTGCTTCGAACAGCGCAAACTGGCCTCCCGTCAATGACAACTCGAATGCCAGCGCCTACCCAGACGTCGTCTGCAGATCCGCCGTGCAGACCGTACGCTATCCCTCCTCCGTCATCTCCTCCCTCGAACTCCGGCATTACGATTAGCACCGTTTCTCAGTCTACCGCCATTGCCTCCGGCGCTAATGCTACTCGCACTCTCACGGGTGTCTCCACCTCGGCTTTTCCCGCCGGAACAGCTCCTTCTGCCTCGCCCGCCCCAACATCTTCAACACCACGACGTTTAATCCTTGAGGAGCTAAGGAGTTCTGGCTTAGACTATATTTTGGAAGTCTGTACAATAAAGAAATGATATTATAATCCAAAGTAGTTCTTGTTATAATTTCTCTACATGCGCAGGCCATGGGCATAGAATTACAGACAGGGGAAAGGAAGGCGGGGTCGATTGCGCGCGGTCCAGCCTTTCGTAGACCACTTGTCACCCACTGACGCCCGCTGTCACTGTGGGCTATTGCGGGTTCTTGTCCCCCGACTTTTCTAATAGGTCCACTGCCTTGCTGCATAACATTCTTTCGTTTGCTCTCTTTCTTTGCCTTGCGAACTTACCATTTTCACGACGCTTACAGTAACAGTCTTCAGGTCATAACCAGATTTCACTTTATTCCCTGGTGCTTTTGGGTTTGTTTTATTTTCAATGGATTTTTATATTTATTTGAGAAAGCTAACAAGCCATTGGATCGATACTTGTAAGACCTGGTTCCAAATGCGCCGGTCCCACGCAGATGTGATCAAAGTTCGTCTCGATTTTCTTCCCTTCTAAGCACTGATTACGACTGCTGAGATGCTTGGACGTCTTGTAAGCTCTTGTAAGCTCATGTAAGCTCATGTTCTCTCTCTGTGACCGACTGTGTCGGGTGATCCCCGCCTGCGCTCCCTGCCTTTCCTAAATAAACGAATCTGCGCTGGCGCCCACACCTTGCTGCGCAGGTTCTCTTATTTTCCGAGGCTTTCTCGCTATTGAATCGGACAGTCTTTCTCGCTTCCCTTTTAAATATGCCTAACAACCTTCAGGTCACAATGGGAACTTCCCAATGCTTCCCCAACAACTTCCAGGATGTGGGATTTCTTTTTTTCTTCAACTTTTATCTCTCTGGAATTTCTAGAAGCTATGCGGCTCTGCGAGTTCAGTAGACTTAGGTTTAAGCTCACATATGATCATTATGGTTCGTCTTCATTTATGTTCACCATAAGCCTGTCAACTAACTCCAACCGAGATCTAACAAATAGGGTAAACCTGATTGGGTATTACACAGACCTAAGCTGGACACAGCATGTTGTACTTTACTTACAGCTCCCTTGAGCTCTTATATTGCCTCAGTCTGTAACCATCATTGCATCCAGTGTTTTCCCAGCGCCACTCACAGCGCTGCCTGCCTTAAATTCTTATATTTCTCCAGCTGTGACCCCCACAGAGTCAAATTTTCAACCCTTTCCACCACTGTACACTATACAGAATGGACATTGCATTATTTGTGATTGTCTGTCTCTGACATTTAAGATCATTACAATTTATTCACAATTCTTTCCATCCGGGGAGAACGGGTCATAGGCAGGCATTGAAAGTACCGTGTAGCGATTTCCAAATAATTATTTTAATTGTGGACGTATTGCTCCAACATCGATCCCACCTTATCTCGAGCGAGGGGTAAATTTCACCGCAATTATGGGGAATTGCGCGTAAAGCACCGTGACTACAATTTTTGAGTTCGTCTTTCTTTTAGATGACTGTGCAAGTGCACTCAAAGGTATGGCGTGTATTTAGTGTATGTGACGTTAATGAGGGATAGCAGTTTCTCCAGACATCCCCGGCCGCGTCGGTTTTATTGATTGAGTGAGGAGGAAAGTTCATTTGGCGAAGGCGTGCGCCGACGCTTGCCGACTCTTCGCACAAATTGTATACCATTACAGATTCACCGATGAAAATGTGTGGATACTTTTCAATGCGAGTTCTCTTCTCGTGGACCTCACGTTCTGGTTTGTCCATCATGATACCCACCCTCCGGACATTTCTCCTCCCGGACCTTGAAGTCATCGAGTATCAGAAGCACAGATAATACCCTCCATTGTTCATTCTGATCCTGCAGCAATCGAATGACAACCGAAAATGGCCCACCACCAGCCCAGAAAATTTTTTTTATCATGCCGGTGAATATGCGCCCTCGAATATTCCCTAAAATGCCGAGGGAAACACCGGGTCAAAGTGGTGTCTAGACTACTGATAGCCTTTGGGGAAGCCCACACGGTGGTTTCGGTGACGTATCTCCCCTTTCCATCTCTATACATTCACTTATTCTTTTACAGTTTTCTGTTCGGTTCACATAAGCCCCCTTATTCAGAATCAATCAGTGATCTTCTCTTGGCTGCTACTAAATGGCACACGATTTTCTTCCAGTACCTGCTAACAACGCCCGCTAACGCGTCGGCTTAAGGCCAACATACCTTCAAAGTAGCCTTTGTCGGGTTGTATTGGGACTCGCTTAAACTGAATAGAACCGTAAACCCCCGCTGCTTGGCTCAGTGACACCGTTGTTCTCCACCATTCTCACTGCACTCCTCATTCACCTTCTCCAGACTCCACTCCTACCGTCCCATTGCCTCTTTACCTCTGTTGGCTTTGTTCCTTGTTTCACTTCCACAGCGAGTCTCTTTCCAGGTGCCCCACTTCCACTGCTGCTCAGCCTCCTGTTGGAAATGTGCGAGCGGCATTGTTGGCCGCACAACATTAGTTACAGTTGCTTAGTAATAATCATCTGTTTACAACAAGCCATATCACTCGCTCAAGCTAAACAGCCTTCTGGCACACGGTCCCTGTTCAGCACCACCCAGAATTCCAACACCTCCACCCCCTGAATCATGTAGCTACATCCCAGTGTTCTTTCTTCTGAGTGCATGAAAGGTGAGGTGGGAGCAACTTCCATCGGTGGCCATTGCACCAAAGAGCCCTATGAGGCCACTGCTTTAAAGACCAACAAGACAACCATTTATGCATGCCCACACCCAATGCTCCAGCTTGCTTTGTTCTATCAGCAGCTCAAATACTCGAAATGGAAGAATATAACCCACAGGCTTTGAGGCTGAGACCAGGCAAAGTCGAGACGGCAATGTGACATGGCAGAAGGTTCGTCACTCGGGAGGGTGTAAAAGAAGGAGACCTGGCTTCAACCATTCTAACAATGTGCACATAAGTAGTGTGATTGAGTTCTCAGAAGCAGCTAGGGATATCACCATGCATTTCATAACCCAACATGAGCATCACCCAGAGGGTGTGGAATATGTGGTAGAAGGTGCCCAAGTCTGGCATCATCCTAGAACTCGTACGGTCTCAGAAGACTGAGCCATCCATAAACCCCCAAATTCCCAAATAATCCCCAAATCCCAAATATCGCATGCATCTCGACGTCGACAGACCCAACGTCGACAGAAGATGTATGTTTGAAATAACAAAAGCTTACAAGTGTTTGGTCACCCGTATACCCGCCACTGTCTAGACATTATATATATTTAGCAATGGGTCGGCTTCAAAGCGAGGGAAGTGACGTACCACAATTACCCTAGAATTCTAACCCCTGGATGTTTATGCTCTCAGCAGACAGTTCTGCTTAGAAACGAGGAAAAAAACTTACTTGCATCAAGAACTTGAGCTCGGAGTTGTTCGACCTAGCTAGAGAAGAGACAGACATATAAAGCAGAGCTATAGCTTAGGAGCACAGTCAAGCGCAGATGGACTCATCCTCGTTACCGCTGTCCAGCGCGACCACTTTGCTCCACCAGCCGCAAACTCCCCCAGACCCCACATCCATTCCTGGGATGAAGGCCCAGAGACACAAGAGATGGAGACCTAGAGGAATCCGCGGCAAACATCAACGGACGCTGTTCATAGAGCAAAGGGGTTTCGAGGTCGCTCCGGACAGCAGGAGGATTCGGGGCTCGGGATGAAGTGGAGCGACGAAAGTGAGTGCAAGTCGTCGTTGGGAGAGGTGATGAGGCAGGGGAAAGAGTAGGCGCAGGGTTTGAGGGCATGGGTTGCGAGCGTTGTAGCCAGCGTGTATCTAGTAAGAACGAGGCTGTGAAGTCTGCGGCAGTTGCGATGTGGAGGATTCGATGGGGTGGGTGGGAATCGTGGTTTGAAGGAAAATTGCATGGGTGGCTTATGTCACCCATGTACGCCACCCTTTTCGTTCTCCGATCCGGAAAGTTGAATGTTACGTATTGATTGTTAGATCAATCTCGTGCCTCATCTCTATTCATTAGGTAGCATTTCAGGATATTTAGGCTTTGCTTTGAAAGGACCGATATATGGTTGTATTGAATTGCTTGGGCGTTCGCTTCTCAGTGTGCGTTGGATCATTTTCTAATTATCTGTAGGAAAAGACATTTAGAACTAATCCAACGCAAAGCTTATCGAAATTGTTCGTCACAGGACCTGGATTCAATAGAAGGGAGCGACGAAAAGCATACGAACATGGGAGAGTACTTCCACAAATGTGTATAAGTACATGTGTATTTGTGGGTTGTGACCTATAGGAAAGAAAAATGTAAATGATGACACAATTACTGAACCCACCAACGACGAGTGGGAAATAAAGAGAGACCAAAACATAAACTCATGAGACCCACTCTAGCAAATTTTTATTCCTCTCCCACAGTGCCGGAACCCGCTCCTGCTGCCTCGCCCGCCCCAACCATCTTCATCAACACGACGTCCACCCAAAAATTATTCCTCGAAGAGCCAAGTAATTACTGTTTAAATATCTGAAAGTAGCTATACAATAAAGAAACGATATTATTATCATCCAAAGTAGTTCTTGTTATAATTTCTTTAATTCTCACGCCATGGGGATAGACAAAGGAAGGCGGGGTGGTGCAAAAAGCGAGTTTTTTACATCTCCCAGTGGTGTGGTCTAGCCTTTCGTAGACATTCGTCACCCACCGACGCCCGCTGTCACTGTGGGCTATTGCGGGTTCTTGTCCCCCGACTTTTCTACTGCCTCGCTGCATAATGTTCTTTCATTTGCTCATTTTCCTTGCCTTTCGAATTACCATCTTTACAATCTTACGGTAACAGTCTTCAGGTCATAAGTGGAATTTCGCGTTATTCCCTGGCAGTTTTGAGTTTGTGGTATTTTTTCGGTTATATTTTTACATTTATTCGAGAAAAATATTAAGCCATTGAATCTCAGTCGATACTGGTAAAGGCCTGGTTCGAAGTGCACCAGTCTCACGCGGATGTGATCAAAGTTCGTCTCGATTTTCTTCCCTTCTAAGCATTGATTACGACTGCTAGGATGCTTGGACGTCTTGCTCTCTCTTGCTCTCTCTCCATGATTGTGGGTCGGGTGATCCCCGCCCTTTATCCCTGCCTTTCCTAAAGAAACAAATCTGCGCTGGTGCCCACATCTTGCTGCGCAGGTTCTCTTATTTTCTGAAGCCATCTCACTATTATATTGCACAGCCAAGTTCTCTCATTTCTCCAACCACCTCGCTGATAAATCACATAGCTTTTCTTTCTCGTTGAAAGACGCCTAACAGCTTTCTGGTAAATCAAACTTCCTGGAACTTTGGGTGCTGTGCTGATATTTTACCCAAGATTTTTTTTTTGGAAACTCAGAGAGTAATTAGGCTAGGTGATAAGATACTGGTCGGACATGGGTTGAAGCGGACAGGACCCCATATTGAGATGTTCATCTCTATCTTTACTACAAAAGGGTATTAAATTCTGTCCCCTTTAGGATTGACAGATATGGTGAGATAGAACGGCACAGCGTTGCATAGGCCTCCGAAGCTGGGCACGTTGCATCCAGTGTTTTCTCAGTGCTACTCACAGTATAATCTTCCTTCAGCTCTTATATTCCTCCAGCTGTGACCGCCAGAGTCAGCCTTTCAACCCTTTCCGCAACGGTACACTACACGCATGAAATGGACATTCGATTATTTGATTGTCTGTCTCTAATTTTGATATTTAAGATCGCTACAATATGTCCACGAACTCTAACCTAGATTTGACAGATAGGGCAAAATTGAAAGGCACAGCGTTGCATAGGCTTCCGAAGCTGGGCACGTTGCTTTCCAGCGCTACTCTCAGCACAGCCTTCCTTAGGCTCTTATACTCCTTCAGCTGGGACCGCCACAGAGTCAACCTTCAACCCTATGGACATCTCAACCGATCTCCTCCGCTTATCAGGAACAGTCGCATTCGTTCCAGGACTCAGTGCCGCTTTCAAGCTGGCGATGCTGATTATACAAGCTGTTCAGGTATGTTACCTCTGCGCGTTCATGTCCTTTGCTAATGTTGTTTGCATTCGCAGATCTCCAAAAGGAACACGGCAAGACTGCAATACCTAACCCACTTCATCGCAGACTGTCTAGTCACCATTGCGGAAAATATGGATGGAAAGTGGGACGTTGCGCCAACTGCACTCAAGATGAAATTGGATGAGTTTGAAGTGTATGTTCCTCTCCTCAAGTCCTTTCGTGTTGGATATTTATGCATCCCGGTGGAAGGGTAGAGTATTAGAAGGTGTTCTCAAGGTTGTAAAAAGGGCAGCGTCTTCGTCAACTGTAAAAGCCTTTTTCAACGCTGGAGATCGTAATTTCGATATCATGATGCTGGAGAAGCGATTATCAGACACTCAGAGGTCGATTCTGGTGAGCGGATAACAGACATAAATGGAAGTAACACTCATTCCGAGAACATAGCTTCTGTTGGGTGTTGATGCTTCAATGGCAGTGAGCCCAGTCTCTATATTTACTACTCCACCTCCTGTTCAATGAACATAACTTCGCAGCTCCAAAATATCACAAGAGTAGTGAGTTCACAGGAGGCTGTTGTAAACGCAATGTACAATCAGGTCCTGCGTCTCGGAGATCTCAATATTTGCCTGGATTCAACAATAGACGACCCCGATGCATGTAATAATGATCTTTTAGGAAGTCCCCCCATGCTGATGGATTTTCAAATCTAGATTCGCACCTACACAAGCGATGACATTGTCGTTTTCGAGACAATTGGTCAATATCGAGTCTCTCTACATTCTCAACGACATTCGAGTGCCGCTTCAGTTAGAGTTGAACTGCAGAAGGCAAAGCGTTATGACAATAGAATAGTGTTGGTGAAGAATTACTACGGTATACCATCTCCCAGGAAGACAGATCTTGTAAGGCACCCTCTTTGGAGATCGTGGGCTGCTTTTCACAATTCCTTAGTTTCTTAAAAACCTCAATAATCACCGACACATTCGGTAAGTCTTGCATGGTTGAGAGAACCCCAAGAGCTAACTTTCGAGCGTTCACAGGAGCCCATACTTATCGCAGCTTGTTGGAGGGAGCAGAGACACAGCCAGCATCCCATTTCAGGTGTATCACATGCCCGGTGATCATCTTGAGAAATTAAGAAGTTGGTTTGAACGGACACTGTCTTCAAATCCGGTAGAGGCAATTTATGGCATGTATGATATGGTTTGTCGCTGCACACAAATATCAAGTTGCATGTAACTAATGCATGTTAGAGAAGCGAACATCTCTCAGTGTATGCCATGTTATTAAGTTCCCATTTGGATGTTTAAAGATCAATTATTAGGCCTTGACTGAATTCCAGCAGTTAGGAGCAGGCTGCTTTCCTTCCCATCCTTGGTTTCTGGTAGTGGATCACTGTTGTTTAATCTACTCCTAGCTGACATACTCAAGGCCCAAGGTCTTTATGTTAGTGTTCAACCCGGCCGCAATGGACATCAGTGGAAGCTAATATATACGGGAGAGCTATCATGCGAAGAGGAAGATGAGGTAAGTTGTGCAGAGTGGAGTTGACGCCAGTCATGGTAACGCGACATGGTAGCCCGATGTTTACGGTGGTACGTGGTCATCGATTCCGATGTTAGTACATGTTATCATTATCCCTGCTACATTGGTGCTGAATGTCCACAACAGGGAGATATCCTACAGCCACAACCCGGCGACATCCATAGCATATAGTTTGTGTAACTCATTACAGCGACAGCCAAGCTCTGATGACCTCTTGGATATTCTCCAATGTCGCTATGACAATCTCACCCTTCCGATGCTTGCTCGACTTGTTGAGATTTTGTTGGTATATCCTCAGTGTCTTTGGTGTGGGCTCTATGGTGTCAGACATTAGTTTCGGCCCGTGGAGGGAAGCCCAATGTTACTGGTTGTGTCCCCCATCTGCTGGTGGGGCCTAGTTCAATTCTGTTGGCTGAGGTGACAGGGCTGGCCCGCTGGTGTGGGGACTGTGGCTGACCAGCATCTGTTGGTCCACGCTGACTGTGCCCAAAAGGGAGGGTCATCTGCTTAAGCTTACCTTTGTGGTGGGTGGCCGTCTGCCACCTTTCATCAGCAACAACAAGGAGGTCTGCTGTCAACCAGTGCGGCGGGAGGGTGGGTTTGGGCGGCTGTGATACGTGTGTCCAGGGTTCCTCCATGGGGAAAAATGGCATCTGATTCTCTAGAAGCCTGGCATTAATTTCCTCGCACTTACAAGCGAACGTGGGGCACGATCTATCCCAGCTAGCATGCCCGTGAATCTTGCAAGATGTGCATCGTAGTCTCTCTGCTTGGGTACAGGTCAAAGTCTTATGTCGGTCGCCACAGGTGCTGCAAGTGTTGAATTGCTGTGGGCACATGTATGATAGATGGTTCCACCCCTGGCATTTGAGACACCTGGTGGGCTCCTTTTTTCACTTCTCTGCATATACTCGCTTTTGACAAATTATTAGCCCATTAGTCAGTACCTTGTTAGCCACCTCAGGGCTGGTGAACGTGACGAGTGCATGACCGCAAGTTTGACTTGCAGCTCGGCGATGTGCAGGTTTAAGCCACCTCACCTTGTCAATTGCACTGCAGGGAAGTTTGTTGTAACCCTCTATGGTCCACAGCTCGTCACTCCTGTCTGGCCTGAAGTGGAGCAGGACAAATTGCAGCACGATTGGGAACAGTCTCGTCTTCATCCGGGCACCCGGTGCTATGTCTTTCGTGAACTGTATTCTGCGTTGCGCCTCGTTGATCCACTGTGCTGAGTCCTCACTCTCGAACTCAAAGAGGATCCCCCCATTGTTCAGCTGCCTCGCGCTGATGATCATGTGGTCGGTGGAGTCACTCATGCTGCCCAGTATCTCGTTGGCCCTTTTGGCCAAGGCCACGTTGTCCAGCTCCGTCAGAACTTGCTCTCCCGGCTCCCCTGCGTCGACCAAGATCTGCCTCTGCTTCACTCCCTCTCGCGCGCGGACCCTCGCATCACAACCCCACTTCACGGCTGTAGCATATGTTGCGGGCTGCATCTGTCCGCCAAAGGCGCTGTCACCACTCACAGGCGGGCTCACCAGGGTTTGTACCGTGATCGCGTCGACTATTCTTTGCGCGGTGCCATCGCTCTCCTGTCTAAGCTCTTCCACGGTCCCCGCCAAACTATCGGTCGATGATCTAATTCTGGTTGCGGCGTCTTCTATCTTCTGTACGACTAGAGCAACGACCCTTGCAAGCGCTCGTTGATATCAGTTACTATTGACACCACGGTCGAGCGGTCCGCCAGGTCTGCGACCAGGGTGGAGATTGCCTTCATCCCCTCTTCTAGGGTCTTCGACATTCGGCAAGGTGGAGCAGTGCGGTGGCGAGGCTGTGGTATGTTATGGTCTGCCTTTCGGGAAGGAGCTTTTTAGAGAGAAGGAAGTCCTGTGCCGTCACTGGGCTATGTGCAAATGCGATTTGTTCAGTCTCGCTCCTACGGGTGTGCTGAGAGTCAGATCGCAGCCATCGTTGTTGTGGCGTGTTCGCTGAGGCCGGACGCCCCCGACCGGTGGCAGCTGTAGTCGGGGCCACCATTTCGGGCGATCGCTGTATGTTGTATGGCTATATCAGTGTCTAATAGGATTCTATTAGGATTAACCAGTGGGTTATTGTAATATGGTTTTTTTTTGTTGTCTGATAGCGTGGGAATTTTTGTTGTGGATGTGGTGGCGGCTAAAGCGGAGTTCCTTGCTATTATTAGAATAATTTAGTGACAGTCTTGTCACGTGGGTGCACGCGTGGTGGCTTCCCTAATGCACCCGCCACAACCGTTTGGTTCAGTCTCTGCATCAACCCACGAATACACTTATACTTACACATTTATGGAACTCTATGCTGTTCATGTGCTTTTGTGGTCTGCTTCTGTCCGGTCTTGGTCCTGTGTCTTTCCGTTCGCACCATATGAATCTGCACAAGGGCTTGTCACCGTTTGAGCACCAAGTCTAGCTAGATCGCCACTGCTATCATGTCGCACTGATAGGTAGGAAGATGTGGTGATTAGGATCTATATTAACACGAGGCCTTTATCATTGAGAATAGCGAGGTTCGAGTTCAACAGCCACAAGAAATGGCTGTATGAAAGTGGAAACATTTTGGTAAGTGCCCAGACTGGGTGGTGATTGTTGAGATTAATTCCTAATCCCTGTATATTGCTCGTTGTATGGGCGCTTATTACGTAAGCGAACGCGCCATTAATCCCTGGAGATGTGGGAATCCTCTCTTTAACAGAGTATTCACCATCTGTTCTCCAGGTATGTGTAGTTACATTAT
>QMFG01000816.1:1336-14534 GCA_003314545.1 Ramaria sp. MG151 | reverse complement strand
CAATGGGTTTCCTTTTTGTGTCACAATGGAGTGACGCGGGGTGACACGGTTTTGCTTTTGTCTTGCCTGGCCATCGCAATTCCTACATGTATGTCTTGTGTATTCAGACTGTGCCTGCAAATTAGAGACAATAGGGACCACAAACAGTGAACAGTGACAAGACCGTGCGCAGACTTTAGCTCTCACGGATCAGTACCACCGCTATTCCCAATATTCAGATTTCTAATTCCGAACTTTGCCCGATGTCCATCTTGCTTTTGCAGTTCTGAAAGTAGACATCGCAAGAGTCGCATATTATTCAAATTTGGAGCAGGTACTGATTCTGATCATAGCTGAGTTCCATAGCAGCAAAGAAAATGTAAACTGCAGCACAAATATTCCCCCTTATTCAAACTTTGACTTCAGAATTTCGCCCAATGTCCATTGTGCCTTGGCAGTTCTGAAAGTAAACATTGCGAGAGAAGTTGCCCTTTGTTCGAATTAGAAGCATGTAATGCTTCCGATCACAGCCAAGTGTCATTGGCTCCGGACCAGACACTTGGTCCATCACCACTATTCAAACTTCGAATTCGGAACGTACCTAGCGCTGAAATGCGGCTTCTACGAGAAGCCGTGTATAACTGACTAATATTTATATTTTAATCCTTGTTTAGGCATAGAGCATGTCTTGTGTATTTCAGTGACAATAGGGACAAAAACATTGACAAGGCCGTTCGCGGAATTAGTTCCCACAGACTGGACACTTGGTTTATCACTGCTATTTCCAATATTCAAGCTTCGAATTCAGAACTTCGCCCAATGTCAATCGTGCCTTGGCAGTTCCAAAAGTAGACATCGCGAGAGGAGTCACGTATAATTTGAAGCCCGAGCAACTGATTCCGGTCACAGCCAACTGCCATAGCACTAAAGCAAATATAAACTGAAGCACAACAACAAGTAAGATAAATATCATAATTGTTGGGTGCATACATATAGCTCAGTCTCATGGCAAGCCAAATATATTTAAAAATCACATTTCCTTTATGTTTTTCAATAAAAAGGATCTAAAATCATTCATTATATTTTTAAGAATTTTTTCTGTATTTTTAATGATTTCCCAGGTCTGTGTTTTCATTCTTTGTACTATTGTTTGATGCAGCCCCTGTGCTATTTGCCTCTGGGGTGAGTCTATGTGAGTCCTAGAATTTGGGTCAAAGCTGGTAGTTTGGCTGCCTGACACTCTGGGCACCACACCCACATACTCCTTCACCCCAATGTGAAATATATGTACTTCTTGTAGCTGAAAATTCTGTAGTTGAATTACTAGGTAGTGTTTTCCGATATATAGTGTTTGACACACATTGAGGGGTTAAATCACTAGCTACCGCAAGCTTTTTTTCCTAGTGCAAACAAATTCAATTTCCTGTGACCCATTTCCTTCAATAATATCATATGCATCACATTCCTTTATCATAAGAGACTGATTGATGCCATCCAACATAACAGATATGTGTCATTGTCAGGCCTCTTCAAGAGAAAGAGAGAGTGGCTTACATCTGCTGGGGGTCTCAGTCTTATCTCACAGGGTAGCTCTCAGTGACAGAATACACAAGACATGTAAATATGATATGTTAGAGTATCTTGTATTTAAAGCATGTTCTTCCATTTTCTTGAGACAACCCATGAAATGACCCTTTTTGGTGTAGCTTAGTTCCTCTGGATTGCAATGGACATTGGGCAAAGCCCCAAATTCGAAGTTTGAACAGCAGGAATAGCAGCAATAAGCCAAGTGTCTGGTCCTTGGGAGCCGATTAGATTCCACAAGGTTCTGCCACCAGTTAGTTCCTAGTGAGTAGAATAGACATGCCACCTGTACAGTTCTCTTAAAGCTTTGGAGGTATGTCTATGCCGTGGTACCTGCACTGAGTTGAATATTCTATACCTCTAACGAGTTTAGGTTTTGGTCTCTCTTTTGTTTTCATACTCATTGTTGGTTGGTTCCATCATCCCGTCATTGTGTCATCATTTACATTTTTCTTTCCTGCAGGTTACAACACACAGATAGACATATACTGTGGAAGTACTCTACACTGTTCATATGCTTTTTGTGGTTCCTCGTATTGAATCCTGGTTCAGTGACCTTCCAGTCATACCCATATGAATATGCACAAGAGTTTGTTGCCATTTGAGCGTCAGGTTTAGCTGGATTTCCACTGCTACCAGGGTGCATTTCTATACTTCTGGAGAAGTAATAGATATGGGAATGAGGACTTTGGATATTAATACGAGAACTTGGTCTTTGACAATATTGAGCTTGACAATGTCAAGCTTTGAGTTCAATAGCCACAAGAAATAGCTATGCAAATCTTGAAATATTTTGGGAAGTTCTGATACTGCCTCATCCACATGTCATCTTTCTCATTTTTTTTCCTACAGGTCACAGCCAACAGATACACCATGTACATACTCTGTCTTCTCACAATTCTCCTCTATGCTAGGATCACACTGTATTTTACAACAAACCACCACACTCCTAATTTCACCTTTTCTGGCAGTGAGCATCCTTTTCTCAGCTACATGTCTCTATCCCTGGAACCGCTGATTTGTGAACAAACTATTGTCTTCTTCCCATCACCTTTGACTTTAAGCACACTGCTTCTAATTAGATGTGACCCTCAGGCAGCCTGGTAATTGAAATAGGGTTTACCAACATCAGCTTTGCTCAGTCAGATGGGTCAACATGGTATACATCCCACTGTCTTGCCTTTGTCACCACATAGATGTGGTATATGGACAGAAGAGTCCTATTCCCTGTGCTACTTTTATATACAGATTAAATAATCCCAGTCTACATCTACATCAAATGACAAAGTATATCTTTCAATATCTTCAAACTTCTTCAGCTGGCCTGTGGTCAATATCAGCTCATCTAAGTCCAACAGCTGCTTCTATCAAAAATCAGAATGGCAACCTTGCTTACCCAAGCTCAGTAACTCTTCTGCAGCAGCTGTATTCTCCAGCTCTCCCAAGCTCCTTCCCACCCAAGGATATTCATTGAGGTCTATGTGCTCGGTTTGAGAGGGACATTTCTCCTGGAGCTCAATGTCATCCGATAAGGAGATCTCAGTGTCGAGAGTCTCAGTGACGCTCTGGTCACCAAATTCATCCATGACGGCATTGTGAATCCATCACGTAGCTGCATGGAAACTTCCTATGTGTTGGGGAGATGAGTGGGTGCTGCCATTGAGATGTGCATGCTTCTGTAGGAGGTCCAAGTGAATGTGACAGATGATTATAACAGACAGATTATATGCAGTATCACACAGTAATCTAATGTTTGTGATATAGGCCTCCCACCTGTCTTGTACAGGAAGAAGAACATTAGCAATGGTAGGCTTTCAGGAATGAGTAAGATGAGATTTCAGGAAATGGCCAACAAAGAATTTACTTGTTCATGGAATTTAGCTCCTATGGAGTGGGACATTCCAGCATTTCTAAGTAAATTTACAATATTTTTGGCTGATTCCATCCGCACAATGTCCAAGAAATAATCATTTCATCAGAAAGTCCAGTGTAGAGGAGAACTAATCCCTTCTCTAGGAGGTGCTAAAAGGTAGAGGATTGTTCCAAGTTTGAATCTTCTGCCCCAGATATGTTTTATTTGGGGTGAAGCATTAGAAGCATATCATACACAAAGAGTGCTTTTTGAAACAATGAGGGGAAAAAAGTTCTTTGCAAAATTGGTTGCCTCACTGAGGGTGCCAGTAGAGACATTGAATAGCCACACTGTCCAACTTGTAAGAGTCATGGTCATTGAACAGAGCATTACTCACGAATCCAACGTTTCCTGGATAGCAGTTTCAAGGTTAGAAGACATCTGGAGTGCTGAATGGATAATGCATTGGAATGAAAGAATTATATATATAAATCAACAGAAAGTGCAAGTTTTATAGCATTCTGGAATGTGCGAGTGATAAACATAGTATGGAGCCAAATGACATGATGCCAACAAGTCTGCATGGAGAATATCATCAGTGGCACTTCCTTCTTGTCATCATGGCTATGGGTGATGCCAAACTTCAATTGCCAGAGATGATGGAACAATGCAAGGCAAGACCTTGTCCGACAACAAATGCCTCTAGAAGAGTGGGAAAATGGATGCAGGGTGAAGGTGTTGTAGCATAATAGTGAGACCTTGTTTTGTTCTTGCTTCTCACTGAGAATAACAGCTTCACCTTCAATGGGGATTGGGATACAGAGTAGTGAGGGGAAAGCCCAAGTGGGTGTGGTATGTGCTGAGGCCTTAGCTCATCCCACCTCTTGCTTGCAGTGCATAAGTTTCATGATGGGATGAAATGAGCAATGCTGCTGACCATATTAGCCTTCGAGAACCCTGACTTGCTTCGCAGACTTGCATTTTGAGTCACAGTTATTGTAGATATTGTGACTCATCAGGAGACATATACACAGAGGTCATCTTGGTAAAGGAGTCATGCTTGTTAGCATAGACATTGGATGGGAATTAACAAATTTGTACTAATTTCAACACCCTTGTTCGGATAAACCTAAAGTTAACCTAAAGTGAGATAAGCTTGGAGCACACGCTGGGAGTTTGTGAAACCTAGGTAGCTCCCAGTCTCAGAATATGCGAAGGAGTTCAGCAGACAAGACACCTTCCTTCACTTTCCACATCTTCCTTTCTTGTCTTGGTCAGCCTTCAATAGCCAGATAGAGAACAGGGAAGGGTCGTAGATATTCTGAGGACCAATAGGGAGCAACTACCTGAACTTGATATCGACAATGGAATAAGATAAAAACTCTGATCAACCTCTGTTTTCTCTCCATGGACTGAGAACATTGGCTGAGCGTTTAACCCACTTAAAGAATTTTTCCCATTACCACAATGATATCTTCATCTATCTAATTTCCTCACTGGTATAAGTTAAAGCTTTTAGAAGTTAAGTTTTCAACTTGACAACCATACCTAACCTCAGATTCTACACTGTTCCCGAGGTGATACGAGTGATGAATGTCCTCAGATCACTAGATGCCCACAGGTGCCTACATTCCTATTAGTAATATGTGAAAATTTATATAGTTGCAGTTCACACTCTTACCTTCCAGTGCTATCACTTCTATTTACTCTGTATTGAATCTATTAATTCTACTTTTACCATTGTGAGCTCCAGTTTACCCAGGAGATAACAAAAATAGCACTTTTCTCTTGCAATTACAAATATCAACCTTTGATAGACACAAGAAGCAACTACCAGAAAGTGTAGAACACTTAAGTTTGTATCTCAGGTCTCACATATTGCACAGCTGGAAATTATGTAATTTTTGTCGTGCCTCCTTTCCAAGTCCAAATTTGTCATTGAACATCCTGAACCAGTAATACCAAAGCAGTCCTGGAAAGGTAAACCATCAGCATATCATTTGATAATGAGAGACATTGTCACCTTGTACTCCTATGACTGGTAAAAAACTGATCCTATCAATGAAGTATGCCCAGTCATTGCATGCACTATTTTGACATTGGACACTGTGTCAACCAACATGAAAATGTACTAGATGGGTGCATGAGCACTGGTCATTCATTCAGCCATAACCTCTCACCTTTGTAGTTGCAAATAATGGGAATGGAATTGAGACAAAAATGAGAGGGTACTGTGACAGAAGGTATAGGATTCTTCCTAGTTTGAATCTTCTGCTGCAGATATGTTTTACCTCAAGGTGAAGCATCAGAAGCATATCATACACAAGGAGTGCTATTCAAAGCAATGAGATGAAAAGGTTCTATGCAAAATTGCTCGCCTCTCACCGAGCATGGAAGTAGAGACATATTGAGCAGCCACACTGTCACTTGTAAGAGTCATTAACATTGAACAGAGCCGGTTACTCACAAATCTAACATTTGCTGGATAACTGTTTTGAGGTTCTGTTAAAAAGACATTCAGAGTTCTATGTGCATACTGCATTGGAATGGAAGAATGATAGATACAAATCAAGGGAACATGTGAGTCTTATAGCATTCTGGATTGGACATGTGACAATGATAGTATCACTATCATGCAGTAGCCAAATGACATGATGCCAACAAGTCCGCATGGTAAACATCATCAGTGGTACATCCTTGTTGTCTTTGTGAGTCTGGGTGATACTAAACTTCAATGGCCAGAGATGATGGAACAATGTGAAGCAAGACCTCATCCAACAACAAATGCTCCTAGCAGAGTGGGAAAATGGATGGGAGGTGAAGATGTCATGACATAAGAATGGGACCTTGTTTTGTGCTTGCTTTTCACTGGGAATAATAGCTTCACCTTCAATTGCCATTGAGATACAGAGTAGTTGTTGACCGCAGAAAAGCGACCACACCAGGGTTTGAACCTGGGACCTCCCTAACACTTGTGAGATGCTCTTAACCACTGAGCTATATAGTCAGGTGTAATGGAAGTTAGATATTGGTTAGATATCTAAGGATGGATGTGAGTTCTCTACTATATGTGTCGCTGCATGGGCTATGGACATAGTGTATTTGAGAACTCAGGAATCCTCACCATGTTGTAATGGCTTATCATGTCACCATCCAACAGTACTGAGGGGAAAGCACAACTGGAAAGTGCTGAGACCTTGGCTCACCCCACCCCCTTGCTTACAGTGCATAATTTTGGTGATGATGGACATTGGGACTAAATGAGTGATGCTGCAGACTGAGTACACTGTCTTAAGAAATATAGAACAAAGCTGTGTATTGTCCACAATACAAGTGTCGTCGTTGGTGTACGACAGGTGTATCTTAGAATCGATGGTTTGTAAAGACTGTGGTAGCGCCGGGTTTCGAAAGACCCAGGAATTTGGTCCAGTTGTTGGATCGAAGAAAAGAGCACCGATAATTTGTTGGATGAAGAATATAGTGGGAATATTGATATATCAAAAGAATTTCGATAGATCCCAAGAAGATTGTAGACAAGAGACAAGTTCAAGGCAAACTACAGAATTATTTTGAACGAAGGGAATTGTGAAGCGATTGTTCAATCAGATAGATATTTCTGTACCACATTGGTAGTACTTATACAAGTATGGAGCGCTAATGAATGACAAGTGTAAGTCTCACATGATGAACATTCTTACAAAAACTAAGGTAAGGTGCGAGCGGTTATGTTAGAATAGGGATCAGATGGATAGGGGAGTACAGAGTTAAAGAGGGGTAAAATGGAAATTATTTGAATGGATTATATGTGTATCGGACAGGTGATTTGTGGAGTAGATTGTGGAGTAGAATTACATAGGAGAAAAAAGAATTGAAAACAAAATGAGACATAAACGACACCTGACTTCCAAAATTATATCTCTTATTTTTCTGCAGACCCATGATTGGTCCTATGTCCATGTATCACAGGGATAAGAAATGCAACGTGACTTTGGTAGATCACTACAAAGTGTCATTGGTAATGATACAAGATCATTGATGATGTCTGTGGTGTCGGGTTGATTGTATAATATGAGAGAAAATAATAAGCTGGCAAATAATAAATGACACGCCCCTTCAATCGCGACAAATTCTGAGAGTTTCAAGCAAATGAATATGCTCGCGAGTCAAAAGAGCTTTGGTGAGGATATCGGCGGGATTGTTCTTGCTAGGGATATAGTGAAGCACGATGTTGCCAATACTGTTATTATTATCTATCTACCGTGCAAAGATTATATTACATAATCCACTGATGCATCAGTATCGCCATGCAACAAAATAACAAAAACAATATAAAAACACTAATAATGAGAATTCAAGGCCTTGGGCCTCAGAATATATTTTGTTTACATCTTCAGGGTTATCCAGCGAACGATCCCCGAAGCTATGTAGGGACGAACATGTGTATATATGCGCTTCGGACATGAACGGGCTTCAATAGCCACCAATTGAGCCCCACATGGCTCTGAAACACTCCCAATCACTCATACAACTATTCAACTTCTATTTCCAACAACCCCTATTGTCACCAATCCCCGAACGAAGCCGATCACTTCGATTTCATTTAAACAAGCGCCCGGAGCTTTGAAATGGAGTTTCACAATTTGTCTTGATCTTTGCTCTTGTTCTTTTGACTGAGTATGGTAGTTAAACACATGATCTACACTTCCTACCACATCAGGATCAGTTTCAGATGTCTTAGATAGATTTTAGTACACATTTGTGCATTTTACCCCTCATGTAGACTGCAACCCCAGAATCGCTCCATCGCCTCATTATTCTTCTTGGAAACACAAAGGACAATTATTAGCTAGCTCTCCCTATAAGTACGCTTGTAATTCTCGTCAGAATATAAGGCAGTATAACCTCCACATCTCTGGCATATTCTCTATCTCTTTGCTTGATATCACTATAACCCTTGCTTGTTAACGAATCGTCACCAGCTGTTCATCATCATTTCAAGTGATCTATTGGACCAAATAGTCATCTCAAAACTGCTAAGTTACTGTTATCTCTCTATCTACAAGCTTGCATCACTGTACGGGAACTTTAAGCACTGATACCTTGCTCCTGCATCAGCGCATCCCCCACGCTAGAATACACATCTCGGTTAGATCATCTTTTAGGTGCTTAAAACTTGCCTCAAGCAAACTTGAAGAAACGCTCAAAAACAACTCAAATAAAATTCACATAAATAAATAAAAATTCCCATTATATTTCTTATCAGATACTAATTTCAGAACTTCATAGAGCTGAGATACCAAAGTAGATGGCACTTATCTACACTTTCCTATAGCTATTTTTCATGGCTATTGAGGCTCAATATTCCTGATTGTAAAAGAAAATACATCTCTTTTCTCTTTTCAGAGTCATCATGCTCTTTGTCCTCCCACTTCTCTAGTGGTGCCATCTTCCTACAGGTACTAGAGGCACTACCTATTTGTGGACCTGAGTGACTCTGCAAGTTAGTCAGTCTTTGATCAGCATCTGATCCTACTTCTGCTTCTGATGATGATATTGATAGGGCCTCATTGTTGACATCAAGTTCATGATGTAGGATGGCTATTGGTGCTTGGATGCATCTGGGTTCTATCTCTGGATGTTGATAGCTGACCAACAAAAGAAGAAAGACACAGCAACCAAAGGAAGGTGTCTCATCTGTTGGTATCCCTCGCATATTCTGATATTAGGAGCTACCTTGAATGGAGGAGTGAGCACAAATACCATAGGGACCTGAGTGGTGACCAGGTCTTTCATTGTTGTGAGTATGTGAGCTATCTTCATACATGGATGTTCCTCTGAAACTCCAGGGAAATATTTACAATGATGGGGCATCATTTGATGATGTGACCGGTTGCTTGTTTGATCTATTTGTTCAAGAATGATGCAAAGTCCATGCGTGAAGACAACGATGCTGATACTTAAACAGGACAAGCCCTGATGCACAGAAAAATGAGAGAGGGAAAAAGGAGGAGACTAGACAGCCCTGAACGGTTTCTGCAGACGATGATGGTTGTCGCATTGATTGATCTGGATGAAGACGTTAATTGAGTCGAGTCCAGACTCCATACCCATTCCTAAGTTCCATGCACCCACACCCAACCAATAGATCCAAAATATGGTCCTGCACAAGGAGTAATGGTGGCCATGTTCCATATCCATTTTCTGTCAAGGAGCTGATAAGATCCTGAAAGCCATTGAGTGAAATGGGGAGCTGTAGTCTTGTGTCAGAGTTTAGGGATGAGCGTAGAAGTCTTGTATCAAAGGGAAAATATGAGTGAATGTAGTTTATTTATCGAAGTTGGGGGTGGGTTGGAAGTACCCTATTTCTCTGGGCAGGGAGGTGTATTTGTGCATTGTGACCTGCAGGAAAAATAACTGTAGATGATAACTGAATAATTGAATTGACCGACATACCGCACGTATGACACAACGATCTCCTTGACGCGTATGGAAACAAAAGCGAGATCAAAACCTAAGCCTGTTAGCTTCAGAATGTTCAACTCAGATACCACCATATAAACTTCCAAGTTGTCGTGGTCCAAAAAGGGACCTTTTGCGGAATCTAATTGGGTAATACCCAGTTTGGTGACACCTTTCGTCTTGGTCCGTCACTTTCACTAGTGTTGATCCTTGCACTGCCTACTTGGCTGTACCTTGAGCACAGTAGCGGGACATTCCAGCATTTTTGAATAAAATAATTTTTTTTGGGTGATTGACGCAACATCCAAAAAACACCTTTTCCACTGTGGTGCAAATACAGGAACGTGAGGACAAAGAGATATGTCGAATTCTGTCTAGCCCTAACCTTAAGATAATAGCCGTTCGCGGAATCTAATTGACTTGGACCGGATACTTGGCTCGTCCCTGGTATTCCCGAATTCGGAATATGCCTGGGGATGCAGTCTATAAACGTATAGCTAATTTTAGTCCTTGTTTATGTCTTGTGCATTCTGACTCTGCCTGTGGATTGATAGGCAAGACCAATTGCGGAACTTATCACCGTTATTCCCGTGTATTCAAACTTCGACTTCGGAACTTGGCCCGATGTCCATCGTGCCTTGGCAGTCCTGAATGTAAACGTTGCGAGAGGAGTCGCGCATCATTCGAATCCAGATCACGCACTGATTCCCTTCACAGTCAAGTGTCACAGGTAAAGCGAAGGAGCCGCTCGCGGAATCTATTTGGCTCCGGACCGGACGCTTGGCTTATCACCACTATTTAAACTTCGAATTCGGAACGTGCCTGGGGATGCAGTCTATAGACGCCCAGTGTTTCACTTTTAGCGCTGTTACGCGGCTTCTACGAGAAGCTTAGCCATGTATAGCCAACTGATCCCCGTCATAGTTTTCCTTGTTTAGACATAGACAAAGAGGTTGTATGTCCTGTGTATTCTGACTCTACCTGCAAATTAGTGACAATAGGGACCAAAAACAGTGAGAAGACCAATGAGGAATTAACCTCCCACGGTCCGGACACATGGCTTATCACCGCTATTCCCAATATTCAGACTTCGAATTCCGAACTTCGTCCGATGCCCATCGTGCTTTGGCAGTTCTGAAAGTAGACATCGCAAGAGTCGCGTATCATTCGAATCCGAAGCAGGTACTGATTCCGATCACAGCCGAGTGCCATAGTAGGAAAGCAAATGTAACGTAAGAGAAATATTAGACTATCATATGAATCACGTTCCTTTATCATAACAGACTGATTCATGGCATAGAAAGTTACAGATACGTGTCATTGTCAGGCGCCTTCGAGAGAAAGCGAGAGCTACTTGCATCTCCTGGGGTCTCAGTCTCGATATCCAGTGACGAAGAGACTTGGAAGGAGGAAGAGGCTACTGTAGACTGTAAACTAATTTTCACGCGTGATATCTGTGGGAACAGAAAATTAACATGTGGTGCCTATGCCACTTTCTGCACATGGTGGATGATAAAGCATGAGGATCCTGAGGCGTGGAATAGTCCCGGCCACTCCCAGTGCTAGCGATGGGGAGGGTGAACTGCCCGGGGATCCCTCCACGGTGGGAAACTTTGTATATGGGTTGGGGGGAAGGAGATATCAGAATTACCGTAGGTCATAGTGGAATGTATTAACAAATTGCATAGAGCTGGTTGAGAGATATTGAATGCTACTTGAATGGGTTTTTTTTCGCTTTGCTAAAGTGTGAGAATGACGCCGTGTAACGATTCTTGATGGGAGAAAAGCGAACGCTGAGACGATATACTAGAGGCAACGAGAGATATGGGTCTGCAAAACTGCATGAAAGATGTCACGGTGTGCCCAGTGAAGAGCTGGTGAATTCTCACACTGCCACAAAGACTCATGACGTCAAATTAAACAATGCATATATGCATATTGCCACACATGGCGCTCTCGAAGTATATCCAAAATACCAACTGCCTGGCGAGCGGAGGAATGTGTGCCACCGGCCTTACATATAACCTTCCAATGAAAATGCAGCAAGGCATCAAGAGGGAGCAAGACGAGGAGGTGATTGTGTGAGTGTCCATATTGATCTCTAGTAACTTATTTTGTGTCTTTGAAAGGCCTGGAAAGGGTACATAGGGACGGGCAAGGGAGCGTAGTGCCCGAGGTTTTCTTTTATCCATATACCTACGTGGCGATGAAGATAAGACGATGAGCCTAGACAAGGTTGATTACACCTAGACATAGTACTGGTAGTCGTCAATAGGTATAATGGACGGATATGTGCATAGTGAGCACAGAGATTCCCAGATAAATGGACTGATCAAGGCTACCATCGGTTGAATCCCTATCTTGACTTCTAGGCTGCCTGTGTGTCTCATCTAGTGAGGAGTAGGTGGCGAGAACAGGTCGCATATTGTATGTCTAGGAATCAACAGCGCCGGAGATAGAGATGCATAGCCGAGAAAAGATACTCACCACTAGAAAAGGAGAAAGTCAATAGAGTAAGGAGAATAAGTCGGTGCTTAGCTGGAATATTTGAAATGCAGCATAAGTCTTTTTCTGGATCATAGCACAAAGTTGAGCTATTCCCATAGATGCGATTCACCAGAAGCATCTGGATGGAGTAGAGTATATACATGATAATGTTTAAGTTTTATCCGTGGAAATAATCTGCATAGAGAGAAAAATGTGAATGAGGCGTGAATGAGCCAGTCTTGACACCTACCACCTCTATTAAATATTTTCGTTTGGGTATACTCATTTCTTGCACCCATGAAACGTATCTGGGTGTACGTGTGTTTCTCAGAAGGGAGGGCGGTGGCGCGGCGCAGGAATGTGGGTGTGCTTCCTCCCCAGTGTTGGTATTGCTTTGATTGGAATTGGTATTGAGGCGTGGAAGTGAAAAAGGACGGTGTATATGTGACACCATAGAAGAGGAATGGGGGAGTAAATCGCCCACATCACTACTCAAATCCATCGGAAGCATGCTCAACTAGACAACCCAGTCAGCCCCAAGTCAGCACAATCGTAATATAAAAGTACCAAGTGCACCCACTTACAAAACATCCCTCAGCACAACGGGCGGCACCTCTCAACCCAGGTTCTCCTTTGCTCCAGTACTCACTAACCTCCGCACTCGGGACAGTCGGTGGGACATGCACCGTCTCCATCGCAGCCAGAGAACCCTGCCAGGGGAGCTACGGCCCCCTCGAGAGCGTCGCTCCTCGCCAAAATCCATCCGCAGAGCGTCCGCTCGTCGGTGTCGCGCGGGTTAACGGCGGATGTGGCGCCTGTGAAGGCGAATGACCAAAC
>QMFG01000809.1:4034-17346 GCA_003314545.1 Ramaria sp. MG151 | reverse complement strand
TAAGAAGGGGGTACTGTCAGAGTCCGTTCTCGACCGGTTCCTGAGCCCTCAGACCTTCGGGCCCAAATCCCCAACCACCATCTATTCATACCCCACGTTTGATCTTCCCCCTTTGTAGCTTACGACCCTGACCTTGATCATTCGGTCCCTGATCCCCAAACCCTCCCGTATATAAGTTACTCATTCGTGTACATGAAAGTCAGTTCTGATATCAACTAAGATACCCAAATATCCTTCTACTTTAATCCCTACGCTCTTTCGCTCCCTTTGCTAAAGGTCACACCTGAGCCTCGGGTGACCTCAGACCTCGTCCAAAATATGGGACAGGACTCTGAGCTGGCGCAGCACATAAGCTGAAGCCAAAGCCCATCCGATTCGTTTGCTGAGCCTTGGCCCTCCTCGGCAACCCGACCCCAAACCTTGGTCGACTCTATCTTGAGTCCCAGCCTTACCTCTACCTCTGTTCTGACCTAGTTCTTAACAATATCAAGGGGTACTGCCCATAAACATATGCAAGACATGGAAGAGACCCCCCTCCCAAGTCAAAGGGGGCAGACACAAGCATCATAAACAACAACACACATCATGAGTAGGAGCTGATGAGGGAATAGGACTTTCACATACACAGACAATTTCTCCTTTAGTTAGTGCTATAAAAGATGTACATCTTAACAACAGAATCCCAACTGCTTTGACTTTGAGTTTAAAGTTTAGCTAGTTTGTGAGTCCCTAATTTGAAAAGTCCTTGAGTCAAAGGACACCCTTTATTCTACAAACTCCAACATCTATTCAACATATCATTATGAGTGAATGCTCTTCTACAGACGTTCCAATGATACAACACCACACCCCAATCAAATCACATAATGGATGCATTGACACCATTAAGTCTCCTATTGCATCAATATACAAAATCCCCTTGTCATGGCAAGTGCCAAAAAAAAGGCACAAGAAGAAAGTGTCAGAATTGAATTAAAAGTGATAAGAGTTCTAGATGGTTGCAAGGTTAGTCAAACAATTGAAGATGTTGCTTATGATAGGAAAACATGACCAGTAATCCTATAGTAAAAGCAACTGACCTTCAGAACATTTGGAAAAGGATGTATGTTATTATTATTTATCCTGCGAACATCATATTATGTAATCACTCTGATAGATCAACAAGACCCGTCTAGCAGAGAATAGAAAAGAAAAATAACTATAAAAACAACACCAAGCTCAATTCAAGGCTTTCAGCCTCAGAATACATTTGTTTATGTTTTTAGATTTAACTGGCCAAGCAACCCTGAATGCAATCAAGCACAAACGAACATATGCACATGTTCAGACACGAATGAGCTGAAATAGCCATCAATCGGCAACCACGCAACTCTGAAATACTACCAAAGACCATTATGGCAACAAGAAAACAATTTCTACACACCCCTATCATCACCGATCCACGACCAAAGCCCAAATGCTTCCATTTCATTTAGAACAAGTGTGTCAGAACCCAACCAAAACCTCGGGCCTCCGGGCCCGAATCCCCAACCATCACATTTCATCTATTCCTACCTCCCGTTTGATCTCCTCCCCTCATAACGTACGACCCTGACCTCGGTCATTCGGTCACCGATCCCCGAACCCTCTCGTATATAATTCGCTCATTCATGTACATGATAAGCAGTTCTGATATCAACTAAGATACCCCAATACACCTTGCTTAATCTCTACACTCCTTCGTCCCCCTCGTTAAGGTCACGCCCGAATTTCGGGTGACCTCGGGCCTCGTCCGAAATACGGGACAGGACTCTGAGCTGGCGCAGCACATAAGCTGAAGCCAAGTCCCACTCAATCCGTTTGCCGAGCCTCGGCCCCCTCGGCAACCCGACCCCGAACCTCGGTCGACTCTATATTGAGTCCCAACCCTCACTTTGCCTCCGCTAAGATCCAGTTCTTAACAAAGTGCCTGGACCTTTAAATGGAGTTTCAGAAGTTTTCTCTTCTTTCTCTTGTTCTTTTAACTCAGAATAAATTGTAGCTTGCATGATATGTAGTTCTCAAAGCTCACAGATTGGTTTCAGAAGTTTTTAGACTGTAATTAGTTCCATATTTGTGCAATCCTTCCCTCATGTAGATTCCAACCCCAGAACCACTCCATCACCCTCATAATTCTCATTCATCCACAAAAGACTCACCCTAGTTACTGTTTTGTTTAAATATGCTTGTGGTTCTCGTCAAATATTAAGGCAGTAAATCTCCACAAAGTTCTCTACATTCTGAATCTCTTGCTCTATATCGTACTGGCCCTTTTCTTTCAATTAAAAGTATTTACTCAACTCAATAGTTGCTTGAATTTTTTTGAGTTGAAGCCTTATCTCTATCTACAAAGTTTGTGTTCCAGTACATGGTCTTAAGCGCTGACAGTTTGCATCCGCATCAGTGCATCCCCTGCATCTAAATACATTTTCACTTAGATTGCAAAACTAGTGCTTGTTGTGCACATTCAAGAAACTCGAATAAAACTTCAAACAAAATTCAAACAAAATTCAAAAAAAATATATATAAACATTTCCACTACATTTCTTATTAATGTATAGTTCCAAAGGGATTCTATCTTGTGAGCCAAATGGACTTCACATGTTCATGTCATTCACTGTCAGGGGACTACCTGTTTTCACTGAATTCTTCACCTCTAAGGCCTTCACACATGCAAAGCACAAGTCCGAAGTGTGAGAACCTTGGTCTGAAGTCTTGGGTCCTTGACCTGAAGCCTCCAATTACAAGCCCAAACTCTTGGGCCTCCGGTCCGAAACCTCGGACCACCCGAGACCTCAACCAACCTTGGGGTATGGCCCAAACATCTGACCCAAATGCCCACCTCAACATCCAGCCTTCATCAGGGATGAAGCACCTTATGGGGATAGAAGTTGGGCAGGGTTGACAGTGTGTAGGAGTGCCCCTGATTGGGTGTTAGGTAGTTGTATATAGTTTTTTCACTAGTAGTGGGGATCCCTAACTTTTCTCTTTGGATTTCCCCTCTACTAGGTATCTGTGAGCACTAGGAGGGTTGCCCTTACACTCACAGTCCATGATGTTACATTGTTTTGGAGGATGTCTAGATTATTACTAATGATGTTTGGGCACTCACTCAAAGATGTATTTGTCAGAATTCAATTATCAATGATAAGAGTTGTAGATAGATGTATGGTTAGTAGTATCAATTGGAAATGTTTCCAATAGAAATAGAATGATATTCGAAAGTAAATAGAAATCCCACAGTAAAAGCAAGTGGCTTTCAGAATGTCTGCGAATAGGTGCATGGTTTCAAAGAGATAAATATTCCAAAAGGATTCTATCTCATGGATTGAATGAACTTTGTGTTGGTATTACAGATTATTACAAGCGACAGAAGCTACTTACAGTATTAGTAAGCAACTAGTATAGTAGCTTAGCTGAGTTTGTATTAGAACCTTAACACATTTCTGCCTGATACTTCCATGCGCAACGCCAGTTACTGCCTCTGCAGGTAGCCAGCTGCATTAGAAGTTGCAACACTTTTGCAGTCAATGTCAACCACAGCACATAATCTCACATTGTTTCAAAGTGTGTTGAAACTAATATGAACAAAGTTAGAGTACACACTCAAAAGTGAGGTTGGTGAAAAGTTGTTGTTTTAAGGCAGTTCACAACAAGTCAAAATCAAGTAGATGTACAATAATTGAACTAGGGAATATACATGTGAATGCTCTACCTATATATCAAAGATTTCAGAAGGAGGAGCAAATGGGAAAGAGTCTGTGAGGATTGGAAAGTAGGCAAGGTACATGTATACTAATTAATGGCCATAGGTATCAAAGAACAAGGGAGGTAGGAAAAATGGTAATAAGAAAAAAGATTAACCAGCAATAGCTCTTGAAACATGTTTCCAAATTGCATGGCTCTTTGGGTATGGGTAACCATGTGCAAATCCTTCAGAAGATGATCCTGAGAGTCTAGAACATTCATATCATGGAGCCTGACAATATGGCATGTCATCGCAAGCTTTGATGGAATAGAAATGACTCAATCAATAAGTTCATTGTCAGGGGACAACCTGCTTTCACTGAATCCTTCACCTCTAAGGCCTTCACACATGCAAAGTATTAAGAGTCAGAGGAATAATATATGTTTATTGTGGTGTGAGCCAAAGGTTCATCGTTGTTGATGTGTTTGTCACATGTCTGTCACATGACTGTTTTGGATGCATCTTGTCACGTTGAAGGATGCTCAGAATGAATGATGGTTGAGAGGTCAAGAATATAATAGAATATTCTTAAACCCAAGGACCGTTGAAAATAAGACTGAGTGAAGGACTCACAAGTGTGCTGGACTTGATACTCAAAGTCAAAGCAATACATTTTTCTACCTAAGCTGTTCATGTGTTATAGAATTGTAGATAGGGGAGGTTTCAGGCTTATACATAGGATGACAATACTCTTGTACAGATTATGATCCTTTGCGGCTCCCATTTTAGTAAGTTTGCCCCAGATGTGCAAATGTCCAGGACCTCAACTCGCCATACGCAGGTCATACGTGTTATTATTTATCTATTTACCACGTGAAGGTTACATTACATAATCTACTGATGCATCAGTAGTGCTGTGCAGAAGAAAAAGACAAAATAATATAAAAACAATATTAATGTTAACTCAAAGCCTCAGGCTTTAGAGTATATTCTGTTTACATCTTCAGGGTCATTCGGCAAACGATCCCTGAGGCTATGCAGGGATGAACGTGCGCATATATGTGCTTCGGACATGAACGGGCTCCAATAGCCACCGATCGAGTCCCACGTGGCTCTGAAACGCTTCCATTCATCCATACAACAATCCAACTTCTATTCCTGACCACCCCTATCGTCACCGATCCACGAACAAAGCCGATCACTTCGATTTCATTTAAACAAGTGCCTGGAGCTTCGAAATGGAGTTTCACATTTTTCTCTGATGTTTTCTCTTGTTCTTTTGACTGAATATGGTAGTTAAACACATGATCTACATTTCCTACCACACCATGATCGGTTTCAGATGTTTTGAACATGTTTTTAGTACATTTTTGTGCATTCTTCCCCTCATGTAGACTGCAACCCCAGAATCGCTCCATCGCTCCAATATTCTTCAAGGACAATTATTAGCTAGCTCTCACTATAAGTACACTTGTAATTCTCATCAGAATCTAAGGCAGTATAACCTCCACATCTCTGACACAGTCTCCATATCTTTGCTTGATATCTTTACAACCCTTGCTTTGTTAACAAATCGTCACTGGCCCGTCACTGGCCATTTGTCATCATTTCAAGTGTTCTAATTGACTCAGTGGTTATCTAAAAACCGTTAAGTTTGCGCTATCTACCTATCTACAAGTCCGTGTCTCTGCATGCGAACTTTAAGCGCTGACATTTTGATCCCGCATCAGCACATCCCCCGCGCTAGAATTCATACACCGCTTAGATTACCTTTTAGGCGCTTAAAGACCGCCTCAAGTAAACTTGAAGAAAACCTCAAAAACAAGTCAAATAAAATCAAATAAAATACAATAAAATTCCATTCTATTTTCTTATTAATACGGCATCATTTGGAAATGTTTGGGGTGCTAACCCCCTCGTGTATGATGATTGTATTTCATCATCTCGCATAAACTCGCAAATACAGCTCATTGTTGATACAACATGACCGCCTTGTTATGTCGTTGGCCTGCAGATGTATTCTTGGTTCTCATGGCTTGAGACAAGGGTGGGGACACGAAGATACTGGATAACTGAAAGAAAAGAAAAATAAAAGAAAACAATAAGTGAAATAATCACGCAACACCTATTCCTCTCAGTAATCAATGTCTGTCTCATCTTTCATCATTCTCTCAACACAAAGCACAAGTCCGAAGCATGAGAACCTTGGTCTGAAGTCTTGGGTCCTTGACACGAAGCTTCCAATTACAAGCCCAAATGATCAGGCCTCTGGTCCAAAACGTCAGACCACCCAAGACCTTAACCAACCTCGGGGTATGGTACAAACATCTGACCCAAACATCTGGCCCAATTTCCAGTCTTTGTCAGGGACAAAGCACCTTATGGGGATAGAAGTCAGGCAGGGTTGACAGCATGTAGGAGTGCCCCTGGTTGGGGGTTAGGTAGTCATATATAGTTTTTTCACTAGTAGTGGGAATCCCTAGACTTTTCTCTTTGGATTTCCCCTCTACTAGGTGAGAATTCCCTTTATGTATTTCCTTGCATATATATATCTTTGGATTTCCCCTCTACTAGGCGAGAATTCCCTTTATGTATTTCCTTGCATATATATATCTTTGGATTTCCCCTCTACTAGGTGAGAATTCCCTTTATGTATTTCCTTGCATATATATATCTTTGGATTTCCCCTCTACTAGGCATCTGTGAGCGCTAGGAGGGTTGCCCTTACATTCATTGTGAAAGATGGGGATAGTGATGGGGATAGTCAGGGTGCTTCTTTCCTATAAAAGATTATGATTGGACCTGGTTATTGATTCTTTCACCAAATATCAACATAGTGAATCAGGGAACCTGATGGATGATGTGACAATGGTTTATATTCAAAGTGACACCCTTAGAAGATATATTTCAGGAGAACAAAGACTGTGGTAAAAGGCTCATAATATGATTGTGACACAGTGGGCTTTCAGACAGATTGGAAGGACTTGGCTTCAACTTTAATGTTGCACTAACTCAGTGTTCTGTTCTTGTATTTCAGAAGATCCCAAGTGACCAGAAAACCAGAGAGAGCTGAGAGCTCAATGTGGGTTGGAGAAGACAGATGGAGGGAGGGAGAGAGAGAGGGAGAGAGAGAGGGAGAGAGAGAAGGAATGATAGGTGTATCAAGTCAATATCAGAACTGAGGTACTATACAGATGATTTACAAGTTAATATACTAGGAGGGTTGGGATCAGGTTTGGTTTAGGGGACCAGGATAAGAATAGAATGTGTTTCAAGACTAACAAAAATATAAGGAAAGTTTTAATAAGAAATGAAAAGGAAATTTTTATTATTTTATTTGAATTTATTTGATGTGTTTTTAATGTTTTTCTTTGACTTTGCTTGAGGCGGCTTTTAAGCACCTAAAAGATAATCTAAGCGGTGTGTGAATTCTAGCGCTAGGGATGTGCTGATGTGGAATCAAATGTCAGCGCTTAAAGTTCACGTACAGTGACGCGAGCTGTAGATAGAGAGATAACTGTAAGTTAACAGTTTTGAGACAAACAGTGGGTTCAATAGAATGCTTGAAATGATGACGAACGGCCAGTGACGATTCGTTAACAAAGCAAGCGATGTTGAGATATCGAGCAAAGATGTAGAGATAGTTCTGAGAGTGTGGAGGTTGTACTGCCTTAGATTCTGGAGAAATTTACAAGCGTACTTATAGTGAGAGCTAGCTAATAATAGTCCTTTGTGTTTCCAAGAAGAATATTGGGGTGATGGAGCAGTTCTGGGGTTGCAGTCTACATGAGGGGCAAAATGCACAAAATATTACTAAAGACATCTGTAAAACTTCTGAAACTGATCGTGGTGTGGTAGGAAATATGGATCATGTGTTTCACTACTATACTGAGCCAAAAGAACAAGAAAAACATTGAGAGAAAATCCTGAAACTCCATTTCGAAGCTCCAGGTGCTTGTTTAAATGAAATCAAGGCAATCAGCTTCGTTCGTGGATCAGCGATGATAGGGGTGATCAGGAATAGAAGTCAGAGTATCATAACAGTGGATGGATGTGTTTCAGAGCCACGTGGGGCTCGATCTAGCTATTGGAGCCCGTTCATGTCTGAAGCGCATATATGCGCACATTCATCCCTGCATAGGCCGGGGATTGTTGGCCAAGTAGTCCTAAAAATGTAAACAGATTATATCCTAAGGCCCAAGGCCTTGGACTCTCATTAGTAGTTGTTTTTATGGTGTTTTATTGTTTTTTATTCTGTGTGGTGCTACTGATGCATCAGTAGATTACATAATGTAATGTTCGCACAGTAAATAGATAGTAAAATAACAAGTTTTCCATAACCTGGAGATGAAGGATATAATAGAATTGGAGTATGGAAACAGAAATGGAGTTGGAAATGTATTATAGGACATCCCATGTACTTCCAGAATTCAGTGGAGACTGGCTTGACTGGGGAGCTGACTGGGGAGCAGACACAGGCTTTTGTGATGCTGTTACTGCTGCTGTGGGCTGTGAGGCAGCTGTCACAATCATATTTGAGGACTTCCACTGTTATCTCCACCTAAACATCTCCGAGCACTTTGTTTGGAATTTGAAGCACCATCACCCCCATCACAACATTTATATCCAACAACCCTGTCACCCATCAACTTTCCTGAATCACTACATTGAGTGTTTAGTGAGGCAATCAATAACCAGCTCCAATCATAATCTTTTCTAGAAAAGAAGCACCCTAACTATCCCCATCAGTATCCCCATCTTTCTTAATGAACTCATTAATTGAGTCATTTCTATTCTGTCAATGCTTGTGATGACATGCCATATCATTAGACTCTATGAATGTTCCAGACTCTCAGGATCACCCCTCAAAGGATGTATACATGGTTATCCCTACTCAAAGAGCCACATGATTCGGAAACATGTTTCAGGAGTTATTGTTGGTCCATTAATCTTTTTTCTCATTCACAACTTTCCTACCTCCCTTGTTCTTTGGTTTCTATGGCCTTTAATTAGTATACATGTACCTTAACCACTTTCCAACCCTCACAGACTCTTGCCCATTCACTCTCTCTTCTGAACCATTCAGTATATAGGTAGAGCATTCACATATATATTCTAATAAGAAATGAGATGGGAATTTTTGTATATTTTATTGTATTTTATTTGGTTTGTTTTTGATGTTTTCTTCAACTTTATTGAAGGTAGTCTTTAAGCACCTAAAGGATGATCTAAACGAGATATGAATTCTAGTGCGGGGGATGCGCTGATGCGGAATCAAAGTGTCAGCGCTTAAAGTTTGCATGCAGAGACATGGACTTGTAGATAGGTAGATAGCACAAACTTAACGGTTTTGGGATAAGCACTGAGTCGAATAGAGCTCTTGAAATGATGACGAACGGCCAGTGACGATTCGTTAACAAAGCAAGGGTTGCAAAGATATCAAGCAAAGATGTGGAGATTGTAACAGAGATGTGGAGGTTATACTGCCTTAGATTCTGGAAAAATTTACAAGTGTACTTATAGTGAGGGCTAGCTAATGATTGTCCTTTGTGTTTCCAAGAAGAATATTGGGGAGATGGAGCGATTCTGGGGTTGCAGTCTACATGAGGGGAAGAATGCACAAAAAATGTACTAAAAACATGTTTAAAAATTCTGAAATATATCATGGTGTGGTAGGAAATGTGGATCATGTGTTTTACTACCATACTAAGCCAAAAGAACAAGAAAAATCAATAAGCAAAAATGTGAAACTCCATTTCGAAGCTTCGGGTGCTTGATTAAATGAAATTGAAGCGATCAGCTTCATTTGTGGATCAGCGATGATAGGCGTGGCCAGGAATAGAAGTTGAAATGTCATAAGGATGAATGGAAGTGTTTCAGAGCCACGCAGGGCTCGATTGGTGGCTATTGGAACCCGTTCGTCCCTGCATGGCCTCGGGGATCGTTCACCAAATGATCCTAAAGATGTAAACAGAATGTATTCTAAGGCCCAAGGCCTTGAACTCTCATTACTAGTGTTTTTATGTTGTTTTTATTGTTTTATTCTGCACGGTGCTACTGATGCATCAGTAGATTATGTAATGTAACCTTCGTGTGGCAGGTAGATAAATAATAACATATTCTCTAGTTCAATTATTGTATGTCTACTTGTTTGATTTGCTCAAACTTGCCAACTTGTCATGAACTACCTTGAACAACAACCTCTAAACAACTACAACTTTGAGTGAGTACTCTAACTTCATTTATATTAGTTTAAACACACTTCAAAAGAATGTGAGATCATTGGCTGTGGTCAACATGGACTGAAAAGTTCATTCAATCCATGAGATAGAATCCCTTTGGAATATCTATCTCTTTGGAACTATGCATCTGTTTGCAAACATTCCAAAAGCCATTTGCTTTTACTGTAGGACTTCTATTTACTTTTGAATATCATTCCATTACCATTAGAAACATTTCTGATTGATACTACTAACCCTATATTCATTTACACCTCTTGTCATTGATAATTGAATTCTGACAGCAGCAACTCATCTGAGATCTGCCTCCAGCCTATCTAAATTATCACCTCCTCAGGTCAGCAAGGGACTGGAGCACTTGGTGGCAGCAGTGGTGCTGTGACTGGTACTACAACAAAGCAGATCAATGTCAACAATATATCATACACATTGAGTACAGAGCCTTTACTTAATTATCAGATTGCCAATACTACTCATAAACTCTGTATGTGTAATTGTCTTATCAATGAAGACTATTTTACTTAAAAGTTGAATAGTATGTGGATTAGACAATCCAACACCACCAGCTCCTCCTTCCTCCATATTTTGGTACACCCCGACCGAGACCTCACCTCCTCTCGGGCCCAAGACTTCACAGTCGCCCACTTATATACAAGACAAGAACAAAGTGTTGGGAAAAATAGGAAGCGCAAAGCAGACGGTGGATAGTAAAAGTGGACCAAACGACACGTAAGCTATCAAAGTGGACAATGAAAAGTGGACCAAAACGACGCGTAAGCTACCAAAACACCAAAGCACCAAAGCACTGAGCCTAACTGTGGCTTTAGCTAATTATATAACAAGACTTTTTAGAAAAAGGAAACAAAATAAAAGTAAAATCTATAACTAGAGAGCAGAGCTCTCTTACACCAAGCCTCCATCCTCATATACCGACCTCTCTCTCTCTCTTTTTTCTTAAGTCCTTCCTATCTGTCTTGACCAAACCCATACCAAGATCACACCAAAAAGAAAAAGAAAAACATTTTACAATTTTACCCCCTCTCTATATACTCCAAACTACTCTAGTGTTTCTTCCTCCCTCTCCTTTCCTTTTCCCTTGTCCACCTGAACCTCACCCTCCACGACCTGCTCTGAACCCTCCCAAACCCCAAACCCAAATCTTCCAAACCCTCCTCCTTGTCCAAAGGTGCCTGAGCCTCAGACACCAAATCCCCAGGCCAAATGACTATAATTTTCCTGAGTCCCCTCTTGATGAGCTTCATGCTCAGGGACTCCTCCTCGGCCGCTACCACCCCTCAGTGGTCTGACAAAGCCTTCCTCCACATGACCTCGGTCAGGGTGCACATGGCTTCCACCTGCTGTTTCTGCAGGTGATTTCCCTCTTCAAGCACATCAATGATATGCTCAAAAAATAACTCCAGGCATGAGGGCTCCCAAGGTAGTTCCACTCAAACTGGACCTACCTGTGGAACCACCCCCCTGGCCTTCTTTGTGGGACACTTGGTCCCCTCCTTACTCTCAGGCCCTCTTCAGCTCCTTTGCTACCCTTCCCCAGGTGTCCTCAGGCCACAGGCATGCTACTTTGTGCTTGCGGCAGCACAGACACAAGGTCCCAAAGTTCCAAGAATGCAGGTCTTGCTGCAATGTCTGCATTTAATGCACACCCTCTGAGAAGGATGGAAGTCAGAATTAAAAGAAAAAAAGATCTAATGCCACTCACCTTACTTGTCCCTGCCACTGCTGAGCTTTTGGGCATCTTCTCGGTTTTTTGCCTCACCCCAGTCACAGCATTTTTCTTTGGGGCCATGACAGCCCCGGGGACCTCAGCCACCAGAGTCTTCACTTCAGCTTCCATTTCCTCCTGAGCATTGGCTTTTGCCTTGAACTCAGCTGCTTGCTTCTCTCAGGCCACTGCTGCCTTCACCTCCGCATCTGCCTTGGCCTTTGCCTCAGCCTTCTCATGGGCCTCCCTCTCCACCCTCACCTTCTCCTGAGTGAGCTTTTCTGCCTGCTCCTTCTCTTCTCACTCAGCATGTCTCTGGGCCTCATCCTTTTCAGCTACCTCTAGCCCTTCTATCTCATGCAGTAAATGCATGCATTTTTCCCACAGTTGTCTCAGGGGCAGGTATGGGGGACATTGTGGATTGAAGTCAACCCATACTCCAGTGTGCCTCTTATACCTCACACCTGACCTGAACATGTCATGTGACCTCAGCCCTGTATCACATAACCCATCCATCCACCAAAGCAAGAGGCTTTATGGGTTCAGCCTTAAGAGGGGAATACTGTCAGTGTCCATTCCAAGCACACTTCCTGAGCTTCAGACCTTTGAGCCTGAAGACCCGATCATCCCCAAACTTGTTTCATCTATTTGTATCCTGTGTTTGATCTTTCCCTACATAGCTTATGACCCTGACTTTGGTAGCTTGGTCCCTGATCCCTGAACCCCTCCATATATAAGCTGCTAGCTCAAGTACATGATAATCAGTTCTGATATCAAGTAAGATACCTCTAATATATTTGTCTCCTCTAATCTCTATGCTCCCCTTGCTTAGGTCATGCCCAAACTTTGAGTGATACCAGGACAGGATGCTGAGCTAGCGCAGCACATAAGCTGAAGCCAAGTCCCATCTGACTTGACAGCCAAGCCTCGGGCCCCTCAGCACCCAACCCCAAACCTTGGTCAACTCTAACCTGAGTCCCAGCTTTACATCTGCTTCCATTCTGACCAGTTCTTAAGAGTCACACATGGCTAATAATAACACATTCTTTTGAAGTGTTGTTTAAGCTAATATAAATGAGGTTAAAGTATAACCAAAAAATCAATTGCAAGTAAAATTTTATTTCGGTTTTATTGGGGTGGAAATACAAAAAAGAAAAAAAGAGTTGAGCTGCGGGTAATTTACATGGGCGCGCGAAGCGGCCGGGCAAGGGTTCCCATCCATTCCATTCATTCATTCCCCCTAATATTCAAATAGCTTGCAACGTCGGTAATGCTCCGCGAGCGCTGGTTCAATGTCAGCCTGCCGGACTGATCGGACGATGCCTTCGCCACAAACATAACAAAAGTGGCTGTTTTTTTGATCCGTTGTTTGGAATATATTAGTTTTCCTCTTTTATTTTTTGTTTTCAGAGGAGGGGAAAAACACTTACGTGTTACAGCCGCGTGCCGGGCACTAGAGGATGAGCCAAAGTCAATTATTTTATTTTTTGCATATGACATATTCAAAACAAAAAAGCTGACGGTCATGTGGTTGCAGCCACTACGTTTCTCAGTGGGAGTTTTGCAGCCTGGCAGAACAAAAAAAATTGTTATTATTATTTTGGTTAGCTCGTAAATCTGCAGAATGTTTTTTTTTTTTTTTTG
>QMFG01000807.1:0-31765 GCA_003314545.1 Ramaria sp. MG151 | reverse complement strand
TGCGTAGAATGCTGGTGACAAGGCAGGTGGACCAAGGTAGACCAAGGAAGAGTCACTGCATAGAACGCTGGTGACATGGAAGGTAGACTAAGGAAGGTAGAACAAGAAAGAGGGAAGTTGCTGTGTAGAATGCTGATGACAGGTTAAGGAATAGGGAAGTCACTGCGTACAACACTGGTGACTTACGATAACGGTGGCTGCAAGTAGGTTTAGGGGGCGGCGTCGGACTCCAATCCATAGGCATTTTTGGGGCGGAGTCACTGCGTTGAATGCTGGTAACATGGAATATAGAACAAGGAAGAGGGAAGTCACTGTGTAGAATGCTGGCGACAGGTCAAGGAATAGGGAAGTCACTGCGTACAATGCTGGTGACTGACGATGACGGTGGCTGCAAGTAAGTTTAGGGGGCGCGTCGGACTCCAATCCATAGGTGTTTTTGGGGCAGAGATCAAAAATATTTGAAGCGGTCTACACTGATGGGCCAGTCTGGCCTCACTAGACATAAGCTCCTCAGTTCTCGACCGCTGCACTTGCCCTGTCGAAACTCACCGATCATCATCATTTTTTTTTTCATGATTGGTTTGTCTGGCATCACTGACAATAATCTCCAGCTGAATCCCGTCCTGCAATTCCTGCGCTCATTAGGCTGCTGAATTGTACTGCACTGTTTTACTAACGTAGTATCTCTGACCGTGATCGCCAGCCGAACTCCGTGCCGGTATCGCCCCTTGCATACCCATCCTCATCGCTTTGATAGAGTCTACTGACTGTGACGTCCAAGCCATCACAGATGTTCTCTTGAAGTTTCCCGATCATGGCCAGTATTTCCTTTGTTAACTAGCTTGATATCGCTGATCTTGGCCACTAGTTACATCACATACCGCTATCTTCAAATGTATTCCTACACTTGTGAGGATGCTGGCAAACACCGACCCTAACATTCAAAATGCCGTCGCAAATACTCTGTCCAAGCTCTTTGAACACAGTCAGTCTCTCGATATGCCAACCTAGTTTGCTGATATTGATCTTCAGCTGAGCTGCGGACCACAACCACCACCTGTATTCTCACACTGCTGGAATCCGTTGACTGGAGAGACTAAGTTGCCACTGACCGCTGTAAGAGAGCGTTGCTCTCTAGTTGGAGATTTATTAGTTTATTTTTTGAGTTTCAATCCACTTGCTAGGTGCTGGTTGTGTGTCTCTTACTATTCTCAGCTTAATACAACAGAACTCTTTCCCTCCTCCCATCTCAGCAGTGCCTTTCTGCAGCACGTTGTTGTCCCAGCGCAACATAACATCTTACATCTGGCTACCCCATTCGCAGCAACTCTCAACCTTTCGTGTCACACACACCCACGGCGTCTGTCTGTCAACAGCAGAAGGAGTCAGTCAGTCAAATTATTCAAAGCAGAAAACAAACTATGGCCGGCACCATCTCAAGTGTCTCGGAAAGAATCTTATCCACCCAGGTTGTACCAAGCCAGGACGTCCTCAAACTCATCGTTACTCTTTCGCTGGGAGAACTAATCGCAGTTTCTCCAGCGATTTCGGATGGCATACTCCGCTTGTGCCAGGACGACCCTCCACCTGTCGTTTCCTCACCACCCGCTTCAATCCCACCAACACCAACACCGCAAGACATTCCGCACCTGCTGCAACAGGTCCTCTTCAGTGATAAAGATCAGATAATCTCAGTAAGGAGCAAACATACCTGTGTCACTTGTTCCAGGCTGTTTCCTACCCCTCGCAGACTCAGACGGCATGTCAGAGTCCACCGCCGCCATGGACACTTCATTGGGGCAGCCTATACGACGATCGACGCACGTTCTGTGACATGTCACAACAGGTCGACCGCATGAACAGCACCGCACAGAGCCCAGCACACACCTGGATACCTTGTGCAACTTCATGACCAGCTGCCCCAACATCTTTTTCCACCATCTGAGGCAGGAAAACCGCTGGACACACGTCGCATAGCAGAGGACACATATCGCGACGCATCAGACACATGATGTGATGCCTCATACATGCGACGCAACGTGTTGGACACGCGACCCAGGCCGCCGGACACACGTCGCGCATAGTGGAGGACGCATATTGCGATGCCTCATACATGTGACGTAACACATCAGAGATGCAACGCAACGTGTCAGACACGCAATGCGAGGCATCGGACATGTGACCCAGGCCGCCGGACACACGTCGCATAGCGGACACGCGACGCGATGCATCAGACACGCGGCCCAGGCTACCGGAAACCAAGCAACGATGCAGACCGCCAGACACACGTCGCATAGCAGACATGCGACGCGACGCATCAGACACGTGGCCCAGGCTACCGGAAACCGAGCGATGATGCAGATGCGCTGGACACGCAACACAGGCCTCCGGAAATCCAGCGACCATACCGACTGCCGGACACACAACGCAACATGTCGGACACACAACGCAGGTCACCGGAAATCCAGCAACAATGCCCACCACCGGAGACACGTCTCATCGCAGAGGACGCATGTCACAACGCATCAGGTATGCTACCTAGGCTACCCAAGTCCCAGTCCATCTGCCGTACCTGCCCTATTATGCTCCCAATTGCGGCCGCAGATGGATCCCACACATTCCCAGTGTCCACTTTGCTCCCTGGCTGTTACATCACCAGCATCTCCTACTCACAGGTGGAAGATTTGGAGTAGGGAGTTTGTATCTTTAAAGAGGGGTCCCAGCGGATGTAAGAGAGCATTGCTCTCTAGTTGGAGATTTATTAGTTTATTTTCTGAGTTTCAATCCACTTGCTAGGTGCTGGTTGTGTGTCTCTTACTATTCTCAGCTTAATACAACAGAACTCTTTCCCTCCTCCCATCTCAGCAGTGCCTTTCTGCGGCACGTTGTCGTCTTAGCGCAGCATAACGTCTTACACCACATATACATCTAACATCACCTTATAGTCATAGCTAACTCCTTTGGGTCATTTACATGTGGTTTCCTCCGTGAGCTATCTTCCTATGCACATGCCCTGAAGCTTCCCTCTTTTTTCCTCCCATCATAGACACAGCTGAATGTTTTTAGTGGCATATATTGGGTTGTGGCACCTTGCACTTGCCTTGAATTTGATGTTACCCTGCATCGTGATTTCTGGCAGTATCATGAACATTTTCAGTAGCAGGTATATGCAGTACGTTTGTTTATTTCTTAACTTCCCTTTAAACCCATTTTTTTCTTTCATGAAATTCGATGTTGTTCTTTCAACGGGCCTTCCAACTACATTTATCATTCGGGCCAGAATTACTTCATTTTTGCAGCTGACTTCTATTCTCACATGTTTTGTATCCTGTTCGACGTTCCTAGTTCAGCTGCTTTCATTTCTCCTCGCACCCACCAAGCAACTCGTTACTAATGCTTTCTCATTTCCCAGATTGAACCAACATTTCGTCTTGGAAGCCGGCACGCTCGCAGAGGAAGTGATTTCAACCGTGCGCACAGCCCAGGCATTTGGGATGCAGGGGAAACTTACAGCCCTTTATGATGATCGCATCAGGGCTGCATTGGCTGTGGATTCGAAGGCGGCTATATGCCATGGTGGGTAACAAGCTTGTTTTCTCTTTTTTCCAATCATAACATTCTATCCCACATTCTTCCCTCTTTTACTCACCTTTTTGGCATTTCACCAAGGGGATACATTCTTTTGACAACTGTCCCTTTTTGTTTTTGTGTTTTAGGTGTAGGGCTCAGCATGTTCTTCTTTGTGATCTACTCTGCAAATGCACTGGCATTCTTGTTCAGAGTGACGCTCATCAACCGTGGCGAGGCAAATGCAGGAACCATTCATGCCTTCTTGGCTATCTTTATTGGATCTTTTTCGCTTACATTCGTGGCACCCAAAATGCAGGGTATGTAACCTCCCCTGCCCTTCTTCTCTCTTCCTCTCTCCTCTGTCATCCACATTATCCAAAATGCCCTAATCCCTCAATACCGAGCGCGAACTAACCCCTTTTTCCCCTCTCCACAGTTATATCCAATGCCTGCAGCGCTGCTGCCAAGCTCTTTGCAACAATTGACCACATCCCCAACATCGACAGCGCTTCCCCTGAGGGTCCACATCATCCAACGTAGATTGGTTTTGTGAATTGGGGCAGCGTATGGCTATGTTGTCCCAAGGACGATGATGGTCAACCCATCCTCAATGGCGGCATCGCCGATGTTCATGGGGTTGGAAAGGTGGCAGTCATTCACTGCTATTAGTGACCCTGAAGGCATCCAAAACCAAAAACTTGGCTTGGTAGCAAAAATGTCTAAGCTGTGCAAAGAAAAAAAACAAGAGAAATTTCTGGGAGGGGGGGAGGGGGAATTGGACCTGCCATGCAAAGCATCGGCCTACTTCCACAAGTTATCTGGTGGTTCATTATTAGTTTCTGCTGGTCACCAAATGTTCCATTTTGGCCACATGGTGGATGGTAATGGACCCAACTCCTTGTTTGAACTTGTGGCTACATGTAATGGGCCTTCAGTCGACTACCATCCGCAGATGCTGCTTCAGTGTTTGCTGTGGGGTATATAATCATTTTCCTTTGCTTGATGCACAAGCTGATATAGCCTTAGAGAAGCTGGAGCTCATAAAATGGATTATTGTTCAGCTGAAGATGGCTCTAGAAGATGCTTTAGCTGATGGTTTCCAGAAATTGTCTATACCTCCTATGTTAGCAGATGAATTCTTGCAACGAGAGACTCAAGGCATATGCATCTTTAATCCAAATCACTTTGCTCCCCTTGTTGAATACTGATCCCACAGTCGACTGGAAGCTACTGGTCAAGACGCACAAACCATTTTGACAATAACTATGGGTCTGAAAGGTTTTCCTTCATCTGTTTTCTACCACAACACTCCTACTCATTATGGTTTTAGAGAACTCGACGATCATCAATTCTCACGGAGCATAGTTGAGCACCTCGTGGAACTTTTGGAGAATGGTCGAGTTCCAGGATTAACACCAAATGAGCAAGACCATTTGATTATTTTGATCCAAACAACTCTTGAAGTAGATATTCAATGTAAAGCCCATATGTAGACACTGATATCTGGGATCTCACAGGTAGATGAACAACGATGTGCTCTGGATTCCAATGGACTTCGCTATCTCATTTCCATGCAATCCTTCTACATTCTTAACCAGCGAGTAGTTTCCTCAAAATCCACAGAAAAAGCTCCAAAAGGGTGTGAACGTATACACTATTGGGACATGGTGTGGGCATTTCATAGTCAGAGCCAGGAAATTTTGCTTGTGGCTTAACTTACAGACAATGAGAAGCAGTTTATCTCATTTTTTCGTGACATTAGCCATGCTTTCAGGTATGCATTCTCAGTCCCTGTGAGGGAGAAAATGAAGGAATTATTCCACTAAGAAGATATTTTTTTAAACTGAATAACAGCCATAGGAACATGACTTTCATTATTTCACATAGCCTTGGGCGCCAAAGTAATTAGGGTTAAGGGTTTAGCTTAATACAGTTCTCTTGCTTTAACCAGGAACGGATAAAAAAAATTAACAACTCAACTTGGTAAAATGATAAGCAACCTATATGATCCACTGATGATCAAGAGAAAAGAGTGACGGGAGAAGAAGAAAAAACAGGATACACAAGTAACCAAAGTGGAGAGATTGACTTTTTGCAATCCACCCACAAATTGAAAACACTATTTATTTATGCTAACCATTCCTAGACCCAGCATCCACATTCAGGTCACAAGACCCCGGGTATACACTTGATTTCCCAGAAAGTTATTCAGATTGTATACTAGGATACGGTCATTAGAGTCGGACATTGAAAAGTAAACAACTTGTAATGACACCGTGGGAACGGCTTATATAAAGTGTATTTGTGGGAACAGGATATGGGCCGTGAGAACAAACAGCGGATTATGTGGGGGGGTCCAATATAAAAGGACCTCTTCTCCCTTTGGGGAATCGGTAACACCCAAGCCCAAACTTCGTTCCTTTTCTTCTCCCTTAAGTCCTTCCTACTTACATAAACCCTGAACACCTGAACCTGAACTCCATCCCTTCTCCCCTTTCTTAAGTCTTTTTCTATTCACTTAGGCCCAAACCCTAACCAAACTTCACACCAAAAAAAATAAAATAAAATAATCGTTCCCATCCTCTCCATTACATTCACTTAACTATTCTAGACTCTCCTCACCCCCCCCCCTCCTTTTCCTTGCCTCCGTCGACTTGCACCTTGGACTTGACCACTTTCTCCAAACCCTCCCGAACCTCCGACGCCTTCCCCTCAGTCCCTCGATCCACCCAAAGCTCAATATCTACCACCCTCAGCTTGGTCCCATCTCCCAAAACATCTGAGGTCCCTGACCCTGTTTCCAGCCTCAATCCCACAATCCTCTTGACGTCCTCAGTGATATGCCTTAAGTTAATGGCCATTGCTTCAGCCATATCCGCTCGCCTCTCAGCTGCACGAGCCCTCCAAGCCAAAGCCTCGGCTATCGCCCAAAGTGCAGCCACCTCCTGCTTCTGCAGCCGGTTTGACTCCTCCCATGCATCGGTTGCCCACAAAAATGCGGACTCCATAACTCGGCGCGACCGAGGATCCAACCCCAAAGCGGTCTTCATCTTCTTCGACAACAGCCCTTCCATGCTCTTGGCCTCCGAACTCTCGGATCTCAGCCTCTTGGGTACCCTTGGATCCTTCTCCTTTCCACCCTCCCCAGGCCAAGTACAGGCCACTTTACGCTCCTGACACCAAACGCATTAGGCACCAGAGGCCCCAAGCCTGCACCATTCCCCTCGGTGCCCACAGGGTATGCAGGGCACGCTAGACTTCTGAAAATATCATTAGCCCCTTCTTTTATTATTGAGAAAAGCTACTCACCGGCACCAAACAAACATGACTCACCCCACTCGTGCTTGCTGTGTTCTCGGTCACCCCAGACTCCACATCCTCGTTCTCGGCCACACTCCAGACCAATCGTTTGGACACAGGCTTTGCCTCGGCCTTCCTCCTCTTCTCAGCCTCAGCCTTTTTCTTCACCTTGGCCTTTTCACAGGCCTCCTTTTCCGCCCTTGCTTTTTCCCGAGCAAGCTTTTCCACTTGCTCCTTCTCCTCCTGTTTGGTCTTCTTCCGGGCCTCTTCCTTCTCCACAACCTCTAATTCTTGCATCTCGCGCAGCAGGTGAGCATGCCTTTCCGCAGTCGTCTCAGAGGTTGGAGTAGGGGACATAATTTTTTGAGAAAATAAAGCGCTTATGGCCCCTACCCCCCGTGGGTTTTTATATCTTGAACGACCCAAATGTGTCACGTGACTTTTGTCCCCCGAAACGTAAAAAACACCTAAAGGCTTCATGGGTTCAGCCTTAAGAGGGGGGCACTGTCAGAGCCTGTTCTCGGCCAGTTCCTGAGCCCTCAGACCTCCGGGCCCGAATCCCCAACCACCATGTTTTACCTTTTCATACCTCATGTTTGATCTTCCCCCTCATAGCTTACGACCCTGACCCCGGTCATTTGGTCACCGATCCCCAAAACCTCTCATATATAAGCTACTCATCCATGTACATGACAGTCAGTTCTGATATCGACTAAGATACCCAAATATATTTCTACCTTTAATCCTTACGCTCCTTCGCTCCCTTTGCTAAGGTCACACCCAAATCTCAGGTGACCTCGGGCCTCATCCAAAATACGGGACAGGACTCTGAGCTGGCACAGCACATAAGCTGAAGCCAAGTCCCATCTGACCCGTTCGCCAAGCCTCGGCCCCTCTCGGCAACCTGACCCTGAACCTCAGTTGACTCTCTATTGAGTGCCAACCCTCTCTGCCTCCGCTCTGACTTAGTTCTTAACAACCACCCAAAATTGATATGGATACTGTAGAGGCATCAGATGGAAAACTAAGCTCAGATTTTGTCCCAAACAATATCTTGGATGAGTGAGAAAGCTAGTTCTATGTAACTACAGTGCAGAATTATATTTTTGTTTCAATGTTGAAATATCAATAAAATAAAATAAAATATAATAAAATATTAACTAATTTCTGGGTAAATTCTAGCACTGTTCCATTTTTTGTGAAGAAATTTTGTACTCATGTGACATAAGCACCCACATTACATAAAGGTGTCAGTTCCTGGTGATCTCTCCTATTAAAGGCATGGGATTTTCAGTGTTCCCATGCTACTTCCAGGATGTCTCTAGATATTGATAATGAAGCAATTGGTATTCTAGAGAGGATGTTTGAAACATCAAAGCCAGCAGGAAAAGCTAATTATCAGCAACAGGGGTTAGATGCAGGAGAACATCAGGGGAAGTGGAGTCTCTATCCTTACATACCTGAGGAATGGGCTTTTAGAGATATGTCTGAAGTCACAGAGACTGAATATCAGATAAGTTTGGCATTTGTTGTAAGAGAGCTCTGCTCTCTAGTTCTATATTTTACTTTTATTTTGTTTCCTTTTCTAAAAAAAAGTCTTATTATATAATTAGCTAAAGCCACAGTTTGGCTCAGGAGCTTTGGTGTTTGGTAGCTTATGCGTTGTTTTGGTCCACTTTTCATTGTCCATTTTGATAGCTTACATGTCATTTGGTCCACTTTTACTGTCCACCATCTGCTTTGTGCTTCCTATTTTTCCTGATACTTTGTTCTTGTCTTGTATATAAGTGGGACTGTTCCCAAGGACAATATCACTCACTTCTCTTGTCTCAGAAAAGTATTGCATCTTACATTGTGAAAACTGCTTATGATATTCACCTCATTCTCACATTTTTCAAAGGCATAGTGATAAATTCAGTCATGGAAGCTACAAGGAACCTGTAAGCCATAACTCTGTTTCACTTTGGCCAAACTTTAAGTATAAGTAGGCGGATGAAGTGGAGATTATTAGAAGATGAGTTTGAGACGAGGAACAAGATTTATATCAGGCATAATATTATTTTTATCATCATTTAATGGCTGGAGAGAGTGAAATGGTCAGCATATGATATCCATATATTCTTCAAGAACAAAGGTCAGTTGAGAGTTACTGGAGTAATAACTTTTCATGCTATATGTACTATATTATGAAGGTTTGACTCTCCTTAGCCTGTATGGGTCACACAAAGTCAATGAAGACTTGCACAGCACTGTTTTCAGGTGCACAGCAATGCCACAGCAATGCCACTGCAATATTGCTATGCAGGTATTTTTGAGACCTCAGAGGAAAAATTTGGTCCAGGGGCCTAAGCAACAACACAAAGATAAAACAATGACCATAACAACTTTTTATGTCTTCATGCTAGCTAAGTGTAAAAGAGCTCAAATTGAAACAAAACAAGCTGATATTGTCAAATTATTACCCTCTACTTGGTCCATTAAGAAAAATTCAGTTTTCAGTTTTTCCTTTATAGTGATGTAAGAGGAAAAAAATAGGAGCATTCATTGATGTGTGGCGCCGACAGGTGTCCTGGTTCTTCGGTTTATTTACATTTTTGAGTGCTAGCGCAGCAGCGGGGCAATGCAGCACGGCAATTTCCCAAGGCCATCTTCTGGGTTTGAAATGAACCATATAAGTTATCCCTTGTTTTTGCAGGGAACTGGCGACTGAGCAAGTAGCACTTATGTCGTTGGCCACGGAGTCTATGGTGGTGGTGGCTTTACTTTTGGGGTTGGTCAGCTTAGCAACGGTGAGTAGAACGTGTTGGGAGTCATTGCCTCGTTTCTCGCGATGAACATCCGATCATCCTTGTTCTTAGAGCCACAGGCTTCCTTAACTATGAGTTATAGCGTGCGCTGTGGCTGCGACGACAACACTGGGCATAGATAGCCTCGCCTATTTCTGATTTTATTCTCATTCACTGTATTTCTCCCGGCTCAGGCTGACGTTTAATATTCCTGTCAGTTATATATCATTCTTGTAATTGTCTCACCACATCTCCTCACGGCAAGTCCAGCAGAGGAAGTGTATGTGTGTGCAAAATCCCTGTCGAAGGGTCTACCTCTGCCATCACTTTCCGAACCCGCATCGCTGGCTCTATCAGTGGTTATCCCGGCTTATAACGAGGTTGAGCGGCTCACACCTATGCTAGAAGCCGCAATTGCTCACCTTGACTCGCCTCCCTCCCGTTCATACGAGCTCCTCATTGTCGACGATGGATCTAAAGATTCAACCGTCTCCCTCGCTCTTTCACTTGCAAAGACATATCCTAGATCGGACATTCGCATTATCAAACTGGACAAAAACGTTGGTAAGGGAGGCGCAGTGAGGCACGGATTCATGCACGCACGGGGGGAGCGTTTATTGATGGTTGACGCGGATGGGGCAAGCCAGTTCGAGGACCTAGAACTCTTATGGAAGGAAATGGACCGAGTAGAGCGGGATGGATATGCAGCGACGGTTGGGAGTCGTGCCCACTTGGTCAAGACTGAGGCTGTGGTGAAGGTATGTATTGCCCTGTCTTGCTAAGCCTTTCTTCTCTGAATCAGATCATATATTAGCGATCCGCTGTGCGAAATTTCTTTATGCATGGCTTTCATTTTGTGTTAAAAACATTGGGTGTCGGACATATTCGAGACACGCAGTGTGGATTTAAAGTAAGTAAACTCGCAAGACTCTGTTGTAGTTTATCTCACTGATAGTTGACTAGCTATTCTCTCGCAAGGCGGCGCAGCGGCTGTTTCCGTATCTACACCTAAGGACATGGGTCTTCGATGTGGAGCTTCTCATCATGGCTCAATCACTCGGTATACCAGTAGCAGAGGTACCGATTACGTGGCATGAGGTTGCAGGGAGCAAGCTATCCCTCATGTCAGACTCGTTTGGAATGCTCAAAGATCTGTTTGTCCTCCGGGCAAATTATGCGCTAGGAAGATGGGCTGTGTATCATAAGGTTAAAACTGATTAGATGGAATTCCCAGCCATTCAATGATGACTTGTCATACTTTCCCGCAGTTTCAAAAACATTTCCGGTAGGATCTGGCTAGAGAGTATGATAAGTAACTTTGCTGGAACTGGTAGCGCTGGAAACGTTTAGTTCATTAGCAATAGATACATTCACAAGATGCGTCTCCACATCTTGTTCCATATTACCGCTTTCTATCCTTTATCTTTCATTTTCCTCAAGTCAGTATGTATACTATGGTAGTTAGTTAGATATCCTCAGTCATATTACTACTTATCCGTTTGAGGTAATACATTAGTTTGTTGTTCTAGATGTGTGATCATGCATGCTCTCTACATATAAGAACCTATCTAGCACTGGAGGCAAAAAAAGGAATTTCCCAAGTGAAGAAACCACCCAGGAAATCTCCAAATTCTTTTCCATACAAAAACTGCTTAGAAATTGTCCAGAAATGTACGGTTTTTTTAAGGTTTTCTGACCTATAAAACTCAGACAAAATCTTAAAAATGTGGCCATAAAACTCTATCACAAATCCTTCTGGCAACTGTGAGTTTCTGGGTGATTTCAAATTCTCAGAATTTAGCCAAAACATCTTATAGATATTAGTTTTTGCATGATTTACTGGCCCACAAAAACAGGAAGGAATTGGAGTTTCCTGAAATAAGAATTATTTTTAATAAGAGTTATAGACCCAGTGTTAAGAGCTGGAACAGATATGGAGGAGAACCATTGTGATCAAATTTTGCAAGGGCCTTGACCCCACAATCCAGAATCAAGTGGCAAGTCTTGGAGATTGTATACCAGACATTGATGAGCTGGAAAAGTGGTGTCATGATTACATTCCAAGTTTTTATACCACCTGCCTCATTGCTCTGAACAACATCTTCCAAAAGATCAGTTCAGAATACAAACTACCATCATGTCAATCAAGACATTTGCACTCAACATATCCTAACACCTATAATGTGCCCTGAATGTGTCAGAATTCAATTATCAAAAATAAGAGTTGTAGATGGATGTAGGGTTAGTAGTATCAATCAGAAATGTCTCTAATAATCATAAAATGTTATTCAAAAGTAAATAGAAGTCCTACAGTAAAAGCAAATTGCTTTCAGAATGTTTGTGAATGAATGCATAGGTCCAAAGAGATAGATTTTCCAAAAGGATTCTATCTTGTGGATCAAATGAACTTTACAGTCCATGTCAATCACAGCCAATGGTCTCACATTCTTTCAAAGTGTGTTTGAACTAATATAAATAAAATTAGAGTACTCACTTAAAGGTATGGTTGTTGAGAAGATGTTATTCAAGGTAGTTCATGATGAGTTGGCAAGTTTGAGTAAAGCAAACAAGTAGACATACAATAATTGAACTAGAGAACATACATGTGAATGTGCTACCTATATACCAAACAGTTTGGAAGGAGGGGTGAATGGGAAAGGGTCTGTGAGGATTGGAAAGTAGGTAAGGTACATGTATGCTAATTAAAGGTTATAGAAATCAAAGAACAAGGGAGGTAGGAAAATGGTGAATGGAAAATGGTGAATGAGAAAAGAGATTAACAGACCAACAATAACTCCTGAAACATGTTTCCAAATCGCATGGCTCTTCAGATAGAGATATCCTTAGGCTAGTCCTCTGTTAAATGATGTGTTGTCACTGATGTTAAATGACTATCTGGGAACAATGAAGATGTTTCCGGGACATGTCACTTAGCATAGAATGGGGTTCCAGAAGTTTGCAGTAGACTTCTGACTGGGTCAGAGGGACTTGGCTTCAACTTGTGTGTTGTGCCAACTCAGTGTTCTGTCCCTGGATTTCAGAAAGCCGAGTATCTGGAAGGTACAGGTGAGCCATAGCTCATCATGGGTCATAGTGTTGAGAGAGAGAGAGTGGAGAATGAGGTGTATTAAGTTGATATCAGAACTGAGGAATATACAAGAGGGTTGTGGGTCTATATACTGAGGGTCTTGGGGATTGGGTCTGAAACATGTTTCATAACTATCAAAAAAGATTTCTAAAACATAGAAACAAGGGGGCTAAAGTTGGATGACAAGGGAAGTGGGAATAAAGAGTTAACAAGGTTTCCAGATGAACCTGGAGATCCAGAGATCCAGAGATCAGCTGGATACATGAGTGTGACATCCTCCCAATAATGACCCTGAATGTCAGGGATGATTTAGTTGATGTATTGGATAGTATGGCCTGTCACCATAAGCTTCAGAGACATAGAATTGACCCTGATATTGAGTTCCTTGAAATAGATGGGGATAGCGATGGGGATAGTCCAAGTGCTTCTTTTTGAGAAAAGGTGTACAATCAGATCTGATTGTTGGTTGAATCCCATACTCACCTGGTATAGCAGATATCCTCAGAGATCAAGCTGAGGAGAAGTGCTATACCAGATAAAACCCTAAGCCCTAGTGGGCACTTATTACATAATTGGAGAGGACATGGAAAACAAAATAGGAGAACCCTGACACTCAGCCTGGACTTATGTTGCAAACACACTCTTGTCTAGTGACTGAAAATTAATTCTTTGGGTAGTATTCATTCAATATACAGAGTGCTTGACCCTGCTAAGGAGTTAATTCTTTAGCTACCTTATCTCTTCGGCCTGCAAACTAGAAGGCTCTATAATGTTTCAGCTTAACCTGAGATATCTGGTTGATCCAGTGGACCTTGAGAACATGCCTGAGGATTATCATGACTTCACCAATGTCTTCAAAGCAAAGGCTCACACTTTAGTGCCTCACTGTTTATATGATTTAAAGATTATGAAGCTACTACCACAATCTCCCATCTACCCACTCTCAACCTTGGGGCTGAAAACACTCTGAAGATTCATCAATAGGTATTTGAAGATGAGTTTTATCTGACTCTCTTGGTGTTCACATGGTACACCAATCTTCTTTATGAAAGAAAGATAGTTTACTTCACTTGTGTGCAGGCTTCAGAGTATTAAATAAAGTCTTGAAAAAAGACTGCCACCCCCTTCCATTAATTTCTGACCTATTGGATGTACTCCAAAAAGCTCATGTCTAGATCTAGCATGTGTATCATTATTCTGGATCCTGAGAATTAGACAAAACTTTGGTGTTTAATCTAATTGCTCAGACTTTAGTTAGACTTTTGAGTTACTGATCACTTGTAACACAAACTATTTTAACAAAGAACCCAATTAAGAAATTATACTCCAGAATGTTCAATAATCAGTATTGTAATGTGATATTATAAGTAGATTGTATATGAACACTCATGTAGCTGTGTTATAGTTTTTCTGTAACTCTGCTAGTCTGTACTTGTGGAAGTGGGCCAATGCTTTGCATGGCAGGACCGATTCCCTCCCCCCCTTTTTTTTTCACAGATGTTGGGTGCATACAGGTAGTATACCTAGTAACCAACCCTAATATCTTCTGACAATCTCTTCTTTATTAATTTTTTCTTGAAACTATACTAACATTCACTTTATGAATTCTCAAAACTTTTCCTTATTTTCTTGGCTCACACTAATTATTCTCTTATTTTCTCTCTACACTGCCCTGACATTTTGCTTCCAAGCCAAGTACTTGGTTTTGGGTGCCTTTGCATTACTGGTGGCAGAAAATAAATTTTCACCATGTGATCAAAGGCAGCCGATTGTAGGGTAAATGCAAGTGACACAGCTCACCAATCTTCCTCCTCAGTTTGAACAGTCACTGAAGATATTACATATAGTACAAAGACTGAAAAAGCTATAGTTGTTAATTTAGGTAGCTACAAGCAATATGACAGCTTGAATAGTCACTAAGGAGTTGTTAATTTAGAGAACTCCTCAATCCAAGCATTGTAATCAAATGTCTGGACCATCACTAGGCCTGCTGGCTTCCCCAGCAACCTCTACATTCTCAAAAGCACTACAAGAAATCACCCCAGCAGTACCTATTCATTTGCTCCCAGGGGCTTCTGATCCCAGTGGGACCATCCTTCCTTAATGACCCATACCCAGAGTGACAATGGGGAAAGTACAATACCAGAGCTTCAAGTGTGAGATGACCCTCACTTGGCTTGTGGTTGATGGTCAAATGTGAAATGGGTCAGTGGCATAAAAAAAATTGAATATTGGAGTTTTTGTTTTTAAGATTACTGGCAATGTCTGGACAGATGTTGGATGATATGTACAAGTACCTTGAGGGTAATGATTGACTGACAGTGGCAACAGGCATGCTGGACTGGTGACACATGGCACCAACAGCACCAGACACACCGGTGTCATCCATACTCCACACGAGATCCATTTATCATGGGTTTGACACCATACATATATGTTATTGAGAATAAACTGTCACTCGTGATGACAATGGCTGTGTCAACTCTCCCAGTTGACTCAGGCAATGCAGAACTGAGAGGCTCGTAGAAGAGAAATTACTCAAGTTTTCAGGGTCTTCAATGCTGGTATTGGTATATGCTGGTACACTGTATCCAGGTGGGGGTGGATACAGGACTCTTGCCTCAGTAAACTGTGTATATTAGTAAGTGTAAAATACAGGCTTATTTGAGACATCTCCCTTGCCACCATATAACTCTCCAGCAAGTAACATGATATACTTTCAAAGATGCATGCCTCTCAGACATTACGCACAGGACCAAGGACCTGTGAGGCTGTCCATATGGATTGACAAGTCTTATCATTCATAGTGCCCAATCACAGCTGATTATTCTCTGGCCCAACCAGCGACACATACGTGGCATTTCAGGTTTGGAAGGATCAAAGTACAAGTCATTTAAAGCAACAGGAGCAGTAATTCATAGGTCGGCATTGGGAAGAATCATTTTTTGTAGAAGCTTCTCAAGACCAAGTGAGAAGCGGTAATTAGCGAAAAGTAGGATAGAAAGTGGTGACAAGTTTACAATCATGACACAGGTCATGCTTGACAGAATATATGTTGTGGAATTAACTACACACGCATATATGCTACTCCCGAGATATCCGGACGGGTGCTTAACTGCCGGATAGGAGGGGAAGGCAATATATGCTGGATTCCTCAGGTCAATCTCATTCCTTTCCTCTGAATTCATAATCATCCTTTAGATACTTCTTTTATAAGTATATGGACCAAGTTTTATTAGCTAGAGTCATCTAGTTATTTAGTTATGTAGTTAAGTATAGTTCCCGGTCAGGGATGACCGGAGACTATACAGCTGCACGGGCAGCCGTAGACGAACCCCTCAGTGTGTTCTATCACTGAGGTGGTGAGTCTAACCTTTGTTTACCTTGTAGAAGAGTAGCTAACTGGTTAGTAGATATCTCTGTCTGCAGTATCAAAAATTTCAATAATTCTCCTATCTACAACAATCCAATAGTAACAACAGGTTATGGGCCCCACCCAGCAAGAAAGCACCCCTATGGAAAAGTCAAAGTCTTTCACCATACCTCGCCTGGCCATAGATGGTACCAATTGGATCACTTGGAAGCAACAAACCCTCAGTATACTGATGTCTCACAAAGGAGTTCAACGTCACCTTGAGGGAACAGCTTGAGAACCTCGTGATATCCCTTCATATACAAGTGGACACGCAATCACGGATGACGAGCTGGAGGAGATAGAGAAATTGGAAGAAAAATGGGACGAATACAATCAGCGTGAAGCGTTGATCAAAGCCCAGCTGCTTACCACGATTCCAGAAAGTCTCTGCATGGAGATTCAAGCCCTCGGCACTGGAAAAGAGATGTGGAAAGCTGTATGTGACAAACATGAGAGCAAAGCACTCACGGTCAAAGTAGACTTGAGATGCAGGATATATGCACTCAAATGTCTCGATGAAGCCAACGTTAGGACTCACATCAATACCCTTAATTCCATGCAGGAACAGCTGAAAGGAATGGGGGAAATCATCAGCGACAATGATTTCGTTACCCTGATGTTAGGATCACTGCCGAAAACTTACCGGCCATTGGTCAACACAATATCATTGCAGAACCATGCAAGTTCTAAAGAGCTGATGTTGAAGTATGTGAAATCACCAACACTATTTTCTTGATTTTCTACCATTTTTCCCTTATTTTTTGGTAGAGTAGTTAGTGTGTTACTGATTATTTAGTAGTTATACCTGCGCTTTTATTGTTTATTACATAAGCAAAAAAGCGCAGGTAAGGCTGGGGAGTGTGGGAGTGTATCTTCATCTGTTTCACTCACAACACATCCCCAGACTGGATTGACCATCTAGGGGCTGTTGAGGTGGTTATAATATCATTTTAATTTCGCTTTTTTCAGCTGAGCCCCACGATCATAATGGAAGCTATCTTAGAGGAATTTGATAGGCTCCAGATCGAAGAATCTCAATCGAAGGCGACTGAGAATGCCATGATGGCAAAAGGGGGCAAAGCTAAAGGAAGGAAGAAGAAGCCTTCTTCCCAACAGAATAGCGGTTCGGGTAACCCAGATGTGGAGTGTTGGGACTGTGGAGAGAAAGGACACGTCAGAACGAAATGTCCTAAGAAGCAGAAGAAGAAGGGAACATATAAATCAGGAAAAGATGAGGCGCATGCTGTCCAGCAAACAGACGACTATGCCTTTACATCAAGCCCCTCTACCAGAGTCACAATTTACGACTCAGGTGCTTCAAGACACATGTCCCTGAACAGAGAAAGTGTCTCTGAGTTCAGGGCAATAGAGCCGAGATCAGTCAAGGCAGCTGATAGGACTACTTTCATGGCGACTGGCATCGGTCGCATGAAAATCAAGATTCCAAATGGGAAAAATAGCACAGAAGTCAATTTAAAGGACGTGCTATATTGCCCTAAATTGGGATACACTCTCGTCTTGTTGGCAAGATGTGATGTGGCCGGATTTGTGGTAATACTCAAAGACCGCTCATGTTGCATCAAGGATGCAAAAGGCCATGTAATAGGCCAAATACCTCAATCTGACGGGTTATACAAGGTTGGAAACGATGATCAAGCAAATATTACCGCATATAGTGGCATCCGAGTCTATTCTATAGACGAATTACATCGGAAAATGGGTCACATATCACCCAAAGTCATCAAGCAACTAATTGAACAGAAGATTGTCACTGGACTCGAGATGGATATGAAATCCGAGCCAACCTTCTGTACAATTTGCGCCAAAGCTAAACCAACCAGAAAATCAATACCCAAAGAGAGATTAGAGAACCCGGCACAGAGTCTAGGAGACAAAGTGCACACAGACGTCTGGGGACCAGCTAACCCATCCAGTTACAATGGGAAGCAATACTACGTCAGCTTCACAGATGATTACACTAGATGGACAACTATCTATTGTATAGCTCAAAAATCTGAAGTATTCGAGAAGTACAAGGAGTACGAAGCTTGGATGAAGACTCAGCATGGGAAGCAGAGTAAAATCCTTCAATCTGACAGAGGCGGTGAATATCTATCAAATGAATTCACTAAACACCTCAAAGCCCAAGGCACTTTGCAAAGTCTAACAGTCCACGACACCCCTGAAGAAAATGGCATTGCAGAAAGGTTGAATAGAACCTTACTGGAACACTCGCGCGCTATGTTAATGACAGCGCAGCTACCAAAGACGTTATGGCCCGAAACTGTCCACCATTCAGTTTGGCTCAAAAATAGGACGTCGACCTGAGCTCTCAATGGAAAAACTCCATATGAAATGATGCACGGCACCAAGCCGAATCTCACCGGCTTACCAGAATGGGGCGCCAAAGTACATGTGCTCAAAAATGCACATTATAAGTTGGATTCTAAGTCACATGAAGGTCGATGGCTAGGATATAGCGGTGTAAGCAAAGGACACCGCATATATGGACCTAGTAATTGTATTACGGTCAAACGGAACGTTACCTTCGAAAGCGAGCTTCTGACGGTAGCAAACCCAGTTACAAATGTGGGGGAGTATAACAGTGAATTAAAAACTATTAATCACAACCCTATGGTAAATTCTAAGGCTTTGGATCAACCGTTGAACCTCCTGAAGTCACCATCAGCTGACATAATCCAAGATCCATCACTTGAAGGATCAGGCGCTGGAGAGCCGCTACAGGAGATAATCAAAGATTTGGAGCAATCTTCTGGCAATCAAATTCTGAGAAGGAGTAGTAGGTTAAACCCACCTCCTAATGTCATTTCGGAGTCAGTTCCAAGGAGAAGTGAGAGGATTAAGAACATTACAGCGCTTGTGGCACAAGATAGCGGAGAATGGGACAATGTCATTGAACATGCAATGATATCATCAATGGATCTCATTCAAAACCCGAAGACAGTTGAATAGGCCAAGAAAATGGACAATTGGCTGGAGTGGGAGAAGTCTATTCACACAGAATTAGAGCAGCATCAAAAATTCGGCACTTGGGATCTAGTCAAGCCGCCAGAGAACACAAACATCGTTGGCAGCAAGATTATATTAAATTATAAGCTAGACAAAGATGGCAACATAAAGAGCCGAAGAGCTAGATGCGTTGCTCAAGGATTCTCACAGGTGGAAGGGATAGATTACAATGACACCTTCTCCCCAACAGCAAAGTTAACGGCTATACGTATCATCACAGCGATTGCAGTCAGAAATGACTGGGAGATAGAGCAGACTGATATCGACAGTGCTTACCTCAATGCCCAACTAAAAGAGAATATCTACATGAAGCAGCCGAGAGGATTCGAAGTACCAGGTCACGAAGACAAGGTACTGCATCTGAAGCGAGCCATGTATGGGCTGAAGCAATCAGAGAATGGTATGAGACGTTGATGGAAACACTCACAGCTATCAGATTCAAGAGATGTAGAGTTGAGCATGCTGTGTTCTCGCGCTTTGATGAGGACATGGTGATTTTAGCTGTGGATGTCGATGACATCACCATAGCAGGGGACTCGAAGAGAGGGATACAGAGATTAAAAAATGAGCTTAAATCACAGTATAAAATCAAGGATTTGGGGGACTTACGATGGCTATTAGGCATAGAAGTCACTCGCGACCGAGAGAAGAGGACAATATCTTTCTGTCAAGGCGCATACATCCAGCGGATGATAGAAAGATATGGCCTACAAGAAGCTAAGTCAACTGATATCCAATCAGCCCCGGACACAATCTCACAAAGGCAGATGCACCAACTGATGAGGAGGAGATAGAGGCAATGAAACGCATACCTTACAGAGAGGCTGTCAGATCCCTCATGTATGTGGTTGCTGGCACACGCCCTGACATAGCTTATGCTGTGTCATACCTCGCCCGCTTCATGTCCAACCCTGGACGAGCCCATTGGGAGGCTGTCAAGAAAGTATTAAGGTATTTGAAGGGGACCAAAGACGCAAAGCTCACCTTTGGAACCAATGGGACATTGGAATGGGAGGAGCAAGGCAAAAGAAGCAGACAAGGCCTGCAAGGCTACTCTGACGCGGATGGGAACTCACATGAGCATCGGCACATGATCTCAGGCTATGCATACTGCATAGATGGAGGAGCAGTTTCCTAGAACTCTAGGAAACAGGTGGTGATATCATTATCCACCACTGAATCTGAATATGTGGCTGTTACTCACGCTGCCAAGGAAGCTCTATGGATGAGGATGTTCCTTGCTGAAATTAGGTGTCAATTAAACCGGCCCTTACTGATTTATTGCCACAATCAATCAGCTATAGCTGTGGCCAAGAAGGACCAATTTCACGCACGAACTAAGCACATAGACATTCGCTATCATTTTATTCGCGAAGCCGTCGCACGGGATTTATTGGAAATCCGCTACTGTCCTACCCAAGAGATGATCGCCGACATTTTCACTAAGGCACTGCCTGTGAAAACCTTCACACACTTACGGGAGATGCTTGGAATTTATTTCGATTGAGGGGGAGTGTTGTGGATTTAACTACACGCGCATATATGCTACTCCCGAGATATCCGGACGGGCGCTTAACTGCTGGATAGGAGGGGAAGGCAATATATGCTGGATTCCTCAGGTCAATCTCATTCCTTTCCTCTGAATTCATAATCATCCTTTAGATACTTCTTTTATAAGTATATGGACCAAGTTTTATTAGCTAGAGTCGTCTAGTTATTTAGTAATGTAGTTAAGTATAGTTCCCGGTCAGGGATGACCGGAGACTATACAGCTGCACAGGCAGCCGTAGATGAACCCCTCAGTGTGTTCTATCACTGAGGTGATATCTCTGTCTGCAGTATCAAAAATTTCAATAATTCTCCTATCTACAACAATCCAATAGTAACAACAATATAATTTTCATGAAGTGCAATAAAAGCTCACCTCTGCTCATGGACCATTTACCAACCCACTTTCCTTTAACCGTGCACACCTAATACTTCTCAAGATCCTAATAAGGAATATCAGTGACAACAGAGACTGTGAGCAGGGTGCTCAGAGCTCACAGCCTTGGTGCTAAATGTCTCAGTAGTTCCATCAGGATCTGCATGCTCAAATGGTGTGCAGCCATGAAGAAACTCGAAGAGGGTGATGCCCAAACTCCAAATGTTGCTCTTATGTGTGTCATGGGGAAGACCACAAGCTCGTTCTGGAGAAAGATACTATAGGGGAATAGATTAATATAGTTGAGAGTGAGTGTGATAGCATATATTACTTCCGGTGTGCCATATGCAAGATTGGAGAGAAAAGCCTTTCTGCACATCATACTTTTCAGCAAAACCAAAGTCCACAAGTACAGGCACAGGTGGATCTGCAGCTGTGAGGAGGATGTTGGTGGGCCTGGGTGGATTAAGCTATGCAAAAGGCCGAAATTATACGAAAGTAAAAAAACAAACTTGATGTTGTTGTGCACAACACCACAAGCATGGAAGGATGCCACTGCAGAAATAAGACTGAGAAACCAGGGCTTGGCACATAGCTCTGGTACTTCTACAGGGACGAGTTGTAGGTAGGTATGCCCTAGATGAAGATTAGATCGATCATGACATGAGTACTCTTTGAGAGTCGCACATGGTGATGAGGGCATAGCTCAGTGTGATAATGAAATTGTGAAAGGGAATGATTGATGGGCGAGGGTCATTTTTGAACGAGCATATGATCTGCAGCAATAGTGAGCATGACTGGGTGGAAGATGAGTGCCAGAGAGCTGACCTTCATCTCATTCCACCTGAAAGCCAGGAACCATGAGCGCATCTGACATGCACCCAGAGAACAATGGACTTACAATGACCTCACTCTGGAAGGAGTAGTGGGGGTCTTACTCCAATGTACAAGCTTGACTGCCACCTTTCCAACACCATGAACATCAGTGATACCGCCATTGAGGATGGATTGACCATCATTGTCCTTGGGACAGAATAGCCATACACTGCGCCAATTCCTGAAGCTGATCTATGTGGAGGAGTGAGATCTCTATTGGATGATACAGTAAACAACACAAAAAATATCAATGAACTAGTAGCATTCGCTGAGTGCCTGGTCTGAAATAGAAAAAATGTCGCTGGCCTCGTTGGGCAGGGGGAAGATCAAGTCACGTGATCGTGTGCGTTGGTACATGCGTACACACATGCGACGACCGAACTGCTAGTGCTACCAAGCACCATTCAGACTTTTTTTAATGGGTAAAGCAATGCATAGAGGAGGAGATGACTCAACCATAACTTCCCATGCCTCACCATCCTCTGTGTCCTGTTTGCCATCTACAATTTGCACCCAGACTCCGCTAGGTCATGCAGGTCCAAAGAGGATTTGTGCTGCGATTAGTATGGAATCACGTCCACACTGGTAACATTTCTCGCCCGTTAGTGGTTGAGAACTGAGGAGGTTATGTCTAGCGAAGCCAGACTCGCCTATCAGTGTAGACTGCTACACCTTCAAATATTTTCAATCTCCACCCGAAAAACACCTATTGATTGGAGTCTGACGCCACCCCCTAAACTTACTTGCAGCCACTGTCATCATCAGTCACCAGCATTGTATGCAGTGACTTCCCTATTCCTTAACCTGTTTCCAGCATTCTACGCAGCAACTGTCAGGGGACAGCCTCCTGTCCACCAATTCTTATTCTTTTCCCTATATATCTTTTATTTTCTATCTCCTTTTCTCTATGGATTCTTTAGTTAATCCTTCTTCATCCTTGTTTCACTGACAGTGACATGACTTACTCATGTCACAGTCACTAGCTATATAGTTTGGCTGCTTAGGTAAGGGATCCTCACCTCATTCTCTTCTGGATCCCCTTACCAGGTATGCACCGATATTGTACTTAGTTTCCTTTTAATCTCAATTACTTCTGGATCCCCTTACCAGAGTCTGATTGGCATTGTGGGTAGGCTTTAGGGTTCGAGTCCCTGAGTCAGGCCTAGGGAGAAGGCCAGGGCTGGGTGGTGTCCCGCTGGTTCTAGCTCCTAGCATTGCCCAGGAATCAGTACCAGCATGAGTTGCCCTTACAGCAACTTCCCTCTTCCTTGTTCTACATTCCATGTTACCAGCATTCAAAGCAGTGACTCCCATCCTAGGATCCGTCGCTCCCCTCATTGGCATCCTTCTCCCTCCTCAGATGTCACAAGTGTTTAGCACAGTGACACTGCAGTCCAACCTTGTGTGTTACCAGCATTCAATGCAGTGACTCACATTTTGGTGAAGTCACTCACCATGTCTGCCATGTTCTTGTCCTGGATATCTGCGATTGTTCATTTACACATTGCAAGCTCTTTACGCTGCAGCTGCCTGTGTAATCACTTGGCCTCCTTTGCACTCTTGTAATAGCAAGTGAACCATTGTACTATGCTGGCGAGTGCACCCTCATACTCACCTGCATTCAATGCTAATGAGTTACTGCCCTCCGTAAAGGGTGGTTTCCCCTGCATTCAAAGCAAGTGAGTCTCTCTCCCTCTGACTACAGGCTGATCATTAACCCACTCATTGTCAATGAAACATCCCACTCGTATGTTGCACTGCAGTTGCAGCATAAAATAACAATCCATTAGACTGTCCAAGCAGACTCATGAGCTCCTGTGTAGGTGGCCAGAGGGAACCATCCTGATTATATCCATTTATGTCCCCAATCTCTGACAATGATGAACTCGTGGGATTTGGGTCAACTTGTCAGTAGAAACTTGAGGGATATGTCCAATACATGGGTGAGGATGGTGCTGATTAACAAACCCACAATTGATAACTCAGGACATTCATTGAGAGTGTTGATTATGATGACCTTGCATTTTTCAACAGAGCTGGGAATGGTAAGCTGAAGTGGCTGAACAATGAGGTGTCAGAACTACTGAAGTGCTGAGTCAGAGGCTACATCAGGGTATTGCTCAAGAACCTGAGATATTGCTACTCGGATAGGGGGGATATCCGACAAAGCATGTGGGCTATAGTGGGCATGATGAGCCATGCCTTTGATGAGTGGAAGCAGAAAAGACTAGCTCCCAGAAAGAGCTTAGCGTTGAGACTCTCACCCTCTGTGAGAGCAATGCTAGACTTCCTTATTCCCACCATCCCACTTAACCAACAGACTTTAGGGGCTCTGTCTTGAGAGGATCATTTCTCAAGATCATCTAGGACTTCAACACAAGTGTCCTTTATACAACCATAAAATTCCTTTCCTTGCTGTGCTATGTAAGACACATCCTCATCATACTTGAGAGTCCCTGGATGGCTTGTTCAATACAGAAACTTGCAACAATCATACCAAGGCACTTACCAGTAGTAGTAAGCCCCATGAGCTTTATGAATGACAGCCAGTATTGTTATGTATTGCAAGACCTTGAAGCGTAATTACCTGTAGCTCTATCGATGAAACAATGGAGCAGTCGAGTACCTCTTCCATTTCTTTGTATGTCTCTTTAATAAGAAATATAATGGGAATTTTTATATATTTTATTTGAATTTTATTCAATTTGTTTTTGAGGTTTTCTTCAAGTTTGCTTGAGGCGGTCTTTAAGTGCCTAAAAGATAATCTAAGCGCGGGGGATGCGCTGATGCGGGAGCAAAATGTCAGCGCCTAAAGTTCGCGTACAGAGATGCGGACTTGTAGATAGGTAGATAGCACAAACTTAACAGTTTTGAGATAAATGCTGGATCCGAAATATCACTTGAAATGGTGATGAACGGCCGGTGACGATTTGTTGACAAAGCAAGGGTTGTAGAGATATCAAGCAAAGAGATAGAGACTATGCCAGAGATGTGGAGGTTATACTGCCTTAGATTCTGATGAGAATTACAAGCGTACTTATAGGGAGAGCTAGCTAATAATTGTCCTTTGTGTTCCAAGAAGAATAGTGGGGTGATGGAGTGATTCTGGGGTTGCAGTCTACATGAGGGGAGGAATGGACAAAAATGTACTAAAAACATATTCAAGACATCTGAAACCGATCTTGGTGTGGTGGGAAATGTAGATCATATGTTTAACTACTATATCCAGTCAAAATAACAAGAGAAAAGATCAAAGAAAGATGTGAAACTCCATTTTGAAGCTTTGGGCACTTGTTAAAATGAAATCAAAGTGATCAGCTTCGTTCGGGGATCGGTGACAATAGGGGTGGTTGGAAATAGAAGTTAGATGGTCGTATGAGTGATTGGAAGTGTTTCAGAGCCATCCGGGGCTCGATCGGTGGCTATTGGAGCCTGTTCATGTCCGAAGTGCATATATGCACACGTTCGTCCCTGCATAGCCTTGGGGATCGTTCGCCGAGTGATTCTGAAAGTGTAAACAGAATATATTCTGAGGCCCAAGGCCTTGAATTCTCATTAGTAGTGTTTTTATATTGTTTTTGTTATTTTGTTCTGCATGGCGCTACTGATGCATCAGTAGATTATGTAATATAATCTTCATGCAGTAAATAGATAAATAATAACACTCTTAACTTCTACTGGTTAACTTGATGTTTTCTTCCAGAACCAGCTATGAGGATCAGATGCGTGAGGATCAGATGCGTGAGGATCAGATGCGTGAGGATCAGCATGCCAAACAGAGATCTGTGCGCAGACGTCACCTTGAAGGACACCCTATATTGCCCGGACCTCGGTTATACTCTGGCCAAATGCAATGCTATGGGTTCATGGTCACCTTTGAAGACTGTACCTGCTCAAGCTGAGATCCTAGAGCGAACCATCGGCCAGATTCCTTGGATCCACAGCCTGTGAACAGTGCAGGATCAAGTCACATGATCACACGCATTGGTACACGTGTACACACGTGCAATGACTGAACTGCTAGCGCTACCAAGTGCTGTTCAGACTTTTTTAAAGGGTAAAGTAATGCATAGAGGTCAGCGGTTGAGAACTGAGGAGCTTATGTTTAGCGAGGCCAGACTTGCCCATCAGTGTAGACCGCTACACCTTCAAATATTTTCAATCTCCATCCCAAAAACACCTATGGATTGGAGTCTGATGCCACCATCTAAACTTACTTGCAGCCACCATCATCATCAGTCACCAGTGTTGTACACAGTGACTTCCCTATTCCTTAACCTGTTGCCAGCATTCTACGCAGCAACTTCCCTCTTCTTTATTCTACATTCCATGTCACCAGCATTCAATGCAGTGACTCCTATCCTAGGATCTGTCACTTCTGTTAAGAACTGGGTCAGAATGGAAGGAGAGATGGGGTTGGGACTCAAGATGGAGTTGACCAAGGTTTGGGATCGGGTTGCCAAGGAGGGCCGAGGCTTGGTGAGCGAATCGAATGGGACTTGGCTTCAGCCTATGTGCTACGCCAGCTCAGAGTCCTGTCCCATATTTTGGACAAGGCCCGAGGTCACCTGAGGCTCGGGCATGACCTTTAGCAAGGGAAACGAAGGAGCGTAGGGATTAAAGGTAGAAGTATATTGGGTATCTTAGTTGATATCAGAACTGACTTTCATGTACATGAACGAGTAGCTTATATACAGGAGGGTTTGGGCATCAGGGATCGAATGACTGAGGTCAGGGTCATAAGCTACGAAGGGGGGAGATCAAACGTGAGGTATGAATAGGTAAAACATGGTGGTTGGGGATTCGGGCCCGAAGGTCCGAGGACTCGGGAATCAGTCAGGAACGGGCTCTGACAACTTCCCTCATTGGCTTCCTTTCCCCTCCTCAGATGTCACAAGTGTTTAGCACAGTGACACTGCAGTCCAACTTGTGTGTCACCAGCATTCAATGCAGTGACTTACATTTTGGTGAACTCACCATATCTGCCATGTTCTTGTCCTGGATATCCACCATTGTTCATTTACACATTGCAAGCTCTCTATGCTGCAGCTGCCTGTGTAATCATCTGGCCTCCTTTGCACTCTTGTAATAGCAAGTGAACCATTGTACTATGCTGGCGAGTGCACCCTCATACTCACCTGCATTCTATGCTAATGAGTTGCCACCACCTGTAAAGGATTGTTTCCCCTGCATTCAAAGCAAGTGAGTCTCTCCCTCTGACTACAGGCTGATCATTAACCCACTCATTGTCAATGAAACATGCCACTCAGCAACTGAATCAGAAAGGTGAATTTTAATGGGTTATGTGTGACTATCATCACCCACTTATGACACTGAAATGACTTCACAGGTGGTACATCAGTTCAGGACCATCCTAGATCCTGGAATAGACTTATTGGGTTACATGAATACATTGTCACCCATCTATGACTGTGAACCTGTGAACAGGAAGCAAATTTGTTCACAGGTTCCATATCATATCCGCATCATATCTTGTTGAAGTATGTGAAATCACCAGCACTATTTTCTTGATTTTCTACCATTTTTCCCTTATTTTTTGGTAGAGTAGTTAGTGTGTTACTGATTATTTAGTAGTTATACCTGCGCTTCTATTGTTTATTACATAATCAAAAAAGCGCAGGTAAGGCTGGGGAGTGTGGGAGTGTATCTTCATCTTTTACACTCATAACACATCCCCAGACTGGATTGACCAACTAGGGGCTGTTGAGGTGGTTCTAATATCATTTTAATTTCACTTTTTTCAGGTTATAGGCCCTAGGCTCTAAACTGCTATCCCAGACAAGATCAGCCTGATCCAACTTCATCCTCTGTTGAAGTATGTGAAATCACCAGCACTACTTTCTTGATTTTCTACCATTTTTCCCTTATTTTTTGGTAGAGTAGTTAGTGTGTTACTGATTATTTAGTAGTTATACCTGCACTTTTAATGTTTATTACATAAGCAAAAAAGCGCAGGTAAGGCTGGGGAGTGTGGGAGTGTATCTTCATCTGTTACACTCACAACACATCCCCAGGTATGATGTATCTACTTATCTACAATATATCTGTTACACTCACAACACATCCCCAGACTGGATTGACCATCTAGGGGCTGTTGAGGTGGTTATAATATCATTTTAATTTCGCTTTCTTCACATTTTCTCCCAGCGTTGCTCCTGTATTGCCAGTCTCTCCACAAGATTAGGATCTTCCTCCATCACAATCTCCTGTTGTCCTCTCCTGCCTATCATCCAACCAAAAAATACACCAAGTCGATCTCCCACACCATATGCTCTGTTAAGTAGAAAATCCATTGATGTCGCACTCCCATGATTATTTGTTGGATTGAAAGTTGAGAGAGATGGAAGTGAAACTTGAGAAGGTAGGATATCAGAGCTTGGTCGAGCAAGTATATCGATCGTTGTGTGATTGCGATATGCAAGGTGCGCTAGTGGTGGTGGTGATATGGCTGATGGATATGGAGAAGGTGATTCTGGAGGTGTTTGAATGAATGTGGTTGAAGGAGGAGGTGATAGGGTGGTGTTAAGAACTGAATCTTAGCGGAGGCAGAGTGAAGGTTGGGACTCAATATAGAGTCGGCCAAGGTTCGGGGTCGGGGGGCCAAGGGGGGCTGAGGCTCGGCGAACGGGTCGAGTGGGACTTGGCTTCAGCTTATGTGCTGCACCAGCTCAGAGTCCTGTCCCGTATTTTGGATGAGGCCCGAGGTCACCCAAAGTTCGGGCGTGACCTTCGCTCGTGACCTTAGCGAAGGGAGCGAAGGAGCGTAGAGATTAAGCAAGGTATATTTGGGTATCTTCGTCAATATCAGAACTGATTATCATGTACATGAATGAGAAAATTATATACGAGAGGGTTCGGGGATCGGTGGCCGAATGACTGAGGTCAGGGTTGTAAGCTATGAGGGGAAGAGATCAAACATGAGGTATGAATAGGTGAAACGCGATGGTCGGGGGTTTGGGCCCGGAGGCCCGAGGTTTTGGTCAGGTTCTGACAGTTGGCAAAGAAGCACATGAGTGAGATTAGATGATAAACACAGCGTTGGTCAAAATTAGAAGGTTTTGAGCGGAGATCAAAAATAAAGGAACATTTTTGTAAAAACTATAAACTTTAAAAATAGAATGTGATGCTGAGTAAACCAGTCATTGCTGAAACAACCCCAACATCTTTCTGCATAATTCCACCTTTACTTTCACAAGTGACTTTGTTAATAAGTCTGCAGGCATTTCAGTGGTAGGACAGTGTATTACTTTTATCTTTCCACTGTTCACCACATCTCTCAACCAATAGGAGCGTAAATCCAGATGTTTTATACGTCCATGGTGTTCAGGATTTTTAGCAACAGCCACTGCTGACTGGTTGTCAATGTAAAGTGTGGATGGACTTGGGACTTTATATCCCAATTCAGAAAACAAGTTTTGCAGCCAAAGTATTTCTTGACCTGCCAATACAGCTGCTATATATTCAGCTTCTGTTGTAGACAGAGTCACTATGGTTTGCAATTTTGTCCTCCAACTGATGGCACTGGTGCCCATGTTTATCACATAGGCTCCACTAGACTTGCCAGTGTCTTTGTCTCCACCATGGTCGGCATCTGAGTAGGTAGAGAACAATTCTGGTGAATTAGACAAGGTGGGTTGATAGGTTAGCTTGTAGTCAAGGGTACCTTTCAAGTATCTGAAAAGGTGTTTGACAGCTTTCCAATGGGCCACACCAGGATTAGAATTAAATCTAGCCAATACTCCCACCGCATAGGCTATGTCTGGACGAGTTGCAGTAGCCAAGTACAGAAGGGAACCCACAGCATGGATATAAGGCTTATCCTTCATGTATTCCACCTCTTCTGGAGAAGAAGGGGCCTGGGAAGTAGATAGCTTGCAACCTGGATCCATGGGAGTGGCAACAGGATTGCAATCAGAGTGACCATATCTCTCCAGAATATCCAGAATATATTGCTTTTGAGAGAGGGTGAGCATCCGCTTTGCTCTGTCTCTTTCAATAGCAACTCCAAGTAGAAAAGAAGTGGGTCCTAGATCCCTGAGCTTAAAATGCTTTTTCAGCTCATCTTTTACATGTTGGATTGTTTCTTTTGACTTGGATACAATGGTCATATCATCAACAAAGACTGGAATAATCACTTTGATTTCTTCCTCATGGTAGACCCAAATGCTATGGTCACAGATGACTTTAGCAAATCCCATGTCTTGTAACTTCTTATGCCAGTTCCTTCCAGCCTGTTTGAGTCCATAGATGCTTTTCAGGAGGAGAAAATAGTCATCAGGAGCACCTTGATGGAAGCCCTCAGGTTGCACCAAGTAGACTTCTTCCTCCAGGTCCCCATATAGAAAAGCAGAAGAGATGTCAATACTCTCTAATTCCATGTCCTCTAAGGCAGCCATGGCAAGGATGGCATGCAGGGAAGCCCATTTTGCAGTTGGTGCAAATGTCTCAGTAAAGTCAAAACCAGGTCTCTGTGCATAACCTTTTGCAACTACTCTGCCTTTGTAGCACTCAACTGAACCATCTGCTACCAATGGGTTTTCTCCCTGGAGGTAACTTAGCTAGTTTATAAGTTCCATTGTCAAGGAGGGCTTGGATTTCATCACAAGCAGCTTTGTACCACTGGTCAGCATCAGAGCGTTTCATTGCTTCAGCAAATGATCTGGGATCTTGACTATGAGACCCTGCTTTGAGTGCATAGGCTTGGAAAGCATATTCAAATGCCTCATGCAAGGACAGAGTAGCTTGCAGAGATTCCTCCCCTGAGTCAAAAACCCTTTGGCTCTCTGAATTTGATGAACTTTCTTCACTGCTAGACTCTATAGCAGGCGTAGGATCTCTATGGGATGTCATCTCCCACCAATTTCCAGGTGGTCAATGATCACACAGTGGATATCGTCTTGGAGGAGGAGATGGTGAAGGTACAGGGGACTCAGAGTCAGAGTCATGTACTATATTAGGCTCCTCTGGATGTTCCTCTGGGAGTGCAGGAATATCTTGTCCTGGATCAGGTACAACTCCCACCTGTTCCTGTGCCCTTGAATGTGACTGATAGGTATCTACCAATATAGTGGATGGTTCAGGGGTAGGTATATAAGGTTGAGGAGAGGAAGTCATGGAGAGTCCAGGAAAGATACGCTCATCAAATTCAGCATTGTTGCTGATGACTGTCTTTCTGGTCAGTGGATTGTAGAACAGCCATCCCTTGTATTCTGGAGGGTACCCAATGAAGATACATTTTTCTGTGTGAGATTCAAGGGCTTTACGCTTGTCCTTTTTTATGTGTACATATGCAGTACAGCCAAACACACAAAAATGAGAGACATCAGGTTTCCTTCCATAAAAGCAAGTGTAAGGGATCTTTCCTTGCAATGCAGCAGTAGGTGATCTGTTTCGCACATGGACCAGGGCAGGGACAGCATATACCCAGAAGGACGCAGGCAGATGGGATTCATTGAGCATGGCAATGGTTTGCTCCTGTAGAGTCCTGTTGACACATTCTGCTACACCATTCTGTTGAGGTTCATTTCTCACTGTGTGTTGGCATGCAATGCCAGCGGCAGATAAGAAATTATCAAATTCTCTGGACATATATTCACCACCTTTGTCATCACGAAGTCCTTTGATCTTCCTGCCTGTTACATTTTCAACATAGGCTTTAAATCTCTTGAACACATCAAACACCTCTGATTTGGCCTTCAGTTTGATCACCACCCACAGTCTGGTGGCATCATCAATGAAGGTTATCCAGTATTTAT